>BQNB010068014.1:0-33990 GCA_026074375.1 Tanacetum coccineum | reverse complement strand
TGGAAATAGTCTGTTTACCATCTAATAGAGGTTTGGTATCTCACCTCCTCATACCTATGGCGGGATTAGGTATTGTTGTTTTATACTTCAGATGGCGTTTATATAATTGATAGTTTGATACCAAAAAAGACATTGTGTTTTGGTTAGGGCTGAGCATGAGTTTATATAATTGATAGTTTGATACCAAAAACACATTGTGTTTTGGTTAGGGCTGAGCATCAATTCAAAACCAACCGAACCAAAAACCGACATTGAGAAAAATATGAATCGAAAACCGAACCGAAGTGTACCAAAAAAACCGAAACCGAACCGAAGTGAACCGAATAAATAGTTTAGGCGTAATTTTTTTGGTTTTAACCCGAAACTGAACCGAACCGAGCAAAACCAAAGCCGAAAACGATAAATATACAAAACCAAAAACCGAACCGATAACGGTCAGTTCGGTTTCGGTACGGTTGGTTTTGCTCAGCCCTAGTTTTGGTAGCGTGCAAAACTTGATTGTTTGAATGGGTCAGATATGGTACATCATGGTTTAAAAGCAACTGGGTACAAATCTAGTACACATCGTGGTTCAAATATAAGATTAAGGGTGTTTTTACTTTCTTAGCGGGGAGGGAATGTGAGCCCAAAGCCTTAGTCCCTCTTAATTGGGGGACCTATTAAAGAGAAATACTAAAATTACTAGGGGTGAGTATGGTTTGGTTTAGTTCGGTTTTTTATAAAACCGAAGCCGAACCAAAAAAAATTGGTTTTTTATTTTTAGAAACCATTTGGTTTTGGTTTTGTGTCGGCTTGGTTTTTTGGTTGTCGGTTTATTTTCGGTTTGGTTTTTTGGTTTCTATATGATTTTTGCTTTTACAAAGTCGATTTGGAATATATTATAAAATTATAAAGGGTAAATTACACTGTTGGTCCCCAAGGTCCACCCCGTTTGCGGATTCAGTCCCCTGTTTTGAAAATCAGTGGAAATGGTCCCAAAAGTGATCATTTTGGTGCGTGTTTGATCACAAGGGATGGACGATCGTTAAGTCGCTTCGCTAGTGACGGGTACTATTGTAATTTCGTATAAAAAGTATTATAGTGCACCATTGGTCCTTAACTATAAATTTTTTTGTGTACACGTGTACACTCCCATCACATCAGCATTTATTATTTTTACTATTCACATCACTTACACCTCTCATCCCTATCATTTTCACAAGATTATTCCCGCCCGAATCATATTCCAACTCTCTCATAAATCACTCACACAACCATTCCTACAGTCTATTTCTTCGATCAAACCCCACATGCAATGGTGTTAGTGGACCACACGGGATGGAAGCTCCGCCGTCGACAGTGGACGGGCACCACCGAGCAACTCATCGAATAACTCGAATCGACTTATGGTAATGATTTGAAGCGTTTTTGCTCAAAGTTAATTTATTTACAAATGTAGTGTTCTTTACTTGTTTTATTGTTGATTTATGAAGTTAGGGTTTGATTTTGATTTTCAGATAATGCACCCAATATGTTTTCGATTCGAATACATCATGGTGGAAATTTTTAAAGGTATCCAAGCCGAATGTATGTCAGTGGTCGTGTCGATATATTTGATATGGTCGATATCGATTTGATTACTGTCGTTGCGCTGAACATGATGGTTCTTAAATTAGGTTACACAGGTGAATCTGAGCCCATGTTTTATAATTATCTTAGACCACTCACCAGTCTAGATGAAGGGTTGTATGCTTTGGCTTGCGAAGAGGATGTTCGTTGCCTGGCTACCCTTGTTAGGAGCTTTAAGTTGATTTAGGTCTATATAAAACATGGTGTTACCATTTTAGACTCTTACCTTAGGGCACTACGGTTTAGGGCAACATTAGAAGATATTACTGATGAGCCTGCAGGTAGCATTGTAGCAAACAGAACTGAAAAAATGTTGTTGACCTGGCATGAGTCTAGTGAAACTACTAAGGAACCTGTTTGTGACTCTGTTACACCTAGCTTTTTGCCACAACATGATTCAAGTACCCCTTGTAAGGATTCTGTTTGTGAGTCCATTACACCTAGGTGTATGCCTGATTGTATTTTAACCCCTCCCACTGATGAGTCTGTCATCACATATACACAGTTGAGTGGTGTAAATGGAGTTGACACACAAAGCCATGTTCTCCCGACAATACAATCGCAGTTTAGTGACATAAACCTGAGTTTTGTCTCACAACAAGCAACTGCTAGTCAGGTTATAGATGATGTGATAAGGCAATTATCATTTGATGAAACAGAATTAGATGGAGACGCAGGCTTTGCTGATGTTGTGAGGAGTGGTGTGGACAGTTCAGGGTTAAGTCATGATGAGTCATTTGGAGTTGATGACTTGGACTTGAACTTAAATGAGGAACCAAATGTAAACCTAAATGTTTCCTAAGTTGAAACACAATCTGACTGTGTCTGAGGAACCAGATGTTGGTCATACTCAAGAACCCATTTTAGCAGAGGTTAGCACTCAAGAACCCATTGTGACAGAGGTTATCACTCAAGAACCAATTATGGCAGAGGTTAGCACTGAGGCACCCATTGTGAAAGAGGTTGGAACTCAGGAATTCAGTGTTGAAGATGTTGCAATTGAAGATTATGTCAGTTCTGGGAAAGATGGGGAAGATGTTGAACATGGTAATGGTCAGGAAGATGAATCAACTCCTACTGATGGACAGTTCTTCTATGATGATGAAGGAATAGATACTGCATATGAAACTGAATATGATGTTCAGTCTAGTGAAGATGCAGGTACAGATGATGATGATGATGTAGATGAAGATTTTTTGGTAGATGAAGAGAATGAGATTGTAGAGCCTGATGTTGATGTCCATTTGTTTGGTATTAGCATGGATCTTCCTTTTGACAACATTGGTATCACTAATCTAGTGCCGGATGATGTTTTAGAAGGAGAGGACGTGGATGTTGTCAATGCGGATGGTTTCGACAGTGACCCTGGTAATGATGAAGAAAGAAATTACAAGAAGAGAAGGTTAGCCGAATTGAGGACGGAAATGGAAGGTGTTATAAATGCTAGTGGTCAGTGGAAGTACTCATTTTACACTGGCCAGAAATTTACTACTCCAAAAGAGGCTAAGGACAGAGTCTACCTGCATTCCATTGAAAGCAGAAGGAATTTGAAGCTGTATAAGAATGATAGTGTCAGGATAAGAGCAAGATGTGAAGGAAAAGTGCCTGTATTTACAATGTCACAAGGTACTGGACCAACTGGCCCAAATAGTGGAATGGAAGCTGGGCCTAGTGGATCAAGTGGCCCAACTACTAGGAGTAAAAAAAGGAAGAATACAGGTACCAATGATGACAGTCAAGCATCTCCTTCTTTTTTAGATGCACATGATAAAGGGGATCTCTGCCCTTGGGTCTTGTATGTGGGAAAAGACAAATTCACACAAAATTAAACAAATTCACATAAAATATGGCACACTTAGCGTGACAAAAGAACACTTCCTTCCACCACAGAATTATTCTCACAACAAACTAAACACCATACATCCCACTCACAATCTCCAAGACAAGCACATCCGCTCCAACTAGTCCTACTTTTCCGCAACACACACATCTTCAGCACTATCTGAGCAATTCCACTGAGCATCTCTGCTGAATAAGTCAGAGTTAATTCACGGCCGAATATAGCGCTCGACGTATATCATACGACGTCCAACTCTCAAAGACCTAAAGCTTCCACCAACACCGTATTAGTCTAGATATCACACACGATCTAGTACTTACAACACACTTCTAATATAACTACTATGTATGAATTCGAGTTGAGCACCCGTCCCATACTTTTATATCTCCTACGTCGTCTCATACCGTCGTCTAGAAACATGCCGATTAAGTTGAACATGACTTAAACCCGTCACCTCGTAACATTCTAATTTTGGAAACCCGACTTTCAGAACCGGACTTATTTTATTTTTCTTTTATTTATTTTGATTTGAAGAGAATGACGGTAACAAGACAAGGAACGAGTTCCGCAAGGATTAAGTGTAGTATAACCCAACGAATTGCAAATGCTATTAAAGCTATTGTTGTTTATGAGGCAAACCCGTATGGCTCATGATGTACGTTAGAAAGTCAAGGTGGCAAGGAATTTAAACAACAAGATAAACAACAAAAGGTCGCGAGAGCTTACACTGCTGGACCAAATAACAAAATCTGAATATGTAGAAAAGTTACGCTTCTACAATGAACGTAAGTTGTGCCTCATTGAACCGTGCACTGTGGAGTGCAATAACTACAAGAGAGTTGGCCATACGAGTAGAGATTGTAGGAAACTCGTTTTAATAACAACTTAGAGGCCGCAGTGGCAAATTAGAAACCTGAAATACCTATTATGAGTGTGGAAAATCAGGACATTACAAGAGTGATTGTCAAAATCCGAACCGTACAAACCGTATTTAGAAAGTAAAAGCTCACGAGAACTTCAAGGTCGTCAAAGATAATGTTGATACTTAAAGAGAGATTTCCTATCGTGCCTAGTAGAACCTAAATAGACTTGGACCGTAACCCCTAAGAGTTTTACACTAGTACTTCCCTATAAATTTCGTGTATTGAGTGGATGTTTCTAAACCCTCTGTTCATTTTGTGTCATGGCGATTTCGTTAGTTACACTTCAATTCTCAAATAATTTATGTAAGATACTCCTCAAATATATTACCGTCTTACAACCCATTTCACTATTATTTTATAAACCGCTTTACTGTTATAGACTAATTGGACGTTATCCTATGAACTATTTTAGTGTCGTTATAAAACTAATTGTATGTTATCCTATGAACTATTTTAGTGTCGTCTTATAAACATAGTAGTTGTCGCGTTATAAACTATTTTACCGCCAGCTTACAAACCGTTTAGCTGATAGCTTCTTGTTTATTTCAACACCTTATAAACCATTTCACTATCATTTATAAACCATTCTAGCGTCACCTCATAAACTATTTTATAGACATTTTATAAACTACTTTACCATCAGTCTGCGAAGCATTTTGCTGACAGCGTATCAACCATTTTACTACCATTCTATAAAAGCATTTTGTTACCATCTTATAAATTGTTACGTCGTCACCCTATCAACTATTTTGCTATCATTAATATAAGACGTTCCACTAGCGCCTTCCAAACCATTTTGCTATTATCTTATAAACCATTCCGCTAGTATTTTATATAAACCATTTTCCTGTCATCCTATAAACCATTTCTGTGGGAATCTTATAAACTACTTCATTAACATAAACTGTTTCACCATTGTTTTATAAACTGTTCTAGTGCCATATCATAACTACTTTCACAATCACTTTTCAAACTAACTTGTCTTTATCTTTTAACCCATTTTGTCGTTGTTCATAAACTCTTTTGCCACTATTTTATAAACCATTTCGCTAACACCTTTTAAACTGTTTTGATATCATTCTATAAACCGTTTTATCAATCTCTTATAATTATCCTACTATTACCTTATAGCTTATCTGGCTATCATTTAATGAACTAATTTGTTTCCATCTTATAACCTATTTAGCAATTATTTATAAACTCTTTTGCTACCCTATTATAAACTACTTTGTAATCATTTTACAAACCGTTTCATTGTCACCTCATGAATTAATTCGTTGTCGTTTTAAAAACTATTTTGCTGTCAAATTATAAACTATGTCGTCGTCATCTTATGAACTACTTCGTGTCTTCTACAAACTATTACGTTGTCACTTTATAAATTTTTGGGTTGTCAACTCGTAAACTATTTGATACCAATTATGAACCCCCTTACTGTTACGTTATAAACCGTCAAGTGACTTTCTCGTAAACTATTTTGATATCACCTCTTAAGCTATTTTACGTTACTTTACAAAATGTTTTGTGTCGCTATATAAACTATCTTGTCTTTATTTTTATGAACGGTTTCGCTATCATATAAACCATATTGTATATACCATGTAACTTTGAGAACATAACACTAGTTTTGACGAAATGAACATTGCATCGTTAGTCCTTAATTACACATAGCCTGATCACCTATGTATAATTCAGGAAGAACCATGCTATGCTGGGAGTAGTCACCATAAAATTTTGTCAATTTACCCTTACTTTCCATTTTTATTTTCTTTCCTTTCTCTGCATTGTCAACGGGATTATATCGAACTCGTGCTTTATTAATATTTTGCGTGCGTATTCGTGAGTCGTGTCGGTCACGTGTATTCATATTCATATTCATAAGCGTCATAACTAAGCAGATTTTTCTCAAACCTTATCATATAGAAACACCATACCCTTAGCCGAGAGACCGAATCCTACACCTCGTAGTCACGATAATTATGGATTGTAAGAACTTAGAACGTAACAGACTTATCACTCTAATTAGATTATAACCAAGAGAACTAGGAGATTTCCTTCGATATACTTAACTTTTCGTGAGTTAGAATCACGTAAATTATGAGATTTATGTACAGACAAAACTTTTGATGGACCTGAAGTTAAAGCAAAGGACATAATTATTGCAAGTGCATGGAACCTAGTTGATAGAAGCCTCACCTCCGCCGAGTTTGGTTCTTTAAGTGGCATCGTCCCATCTACCGTAGACACTAAATACCCTGTTGAGTTAGCCGACAGAAAGAATCTAGACGTTGGTACTATCATTTGAGATTGTATACTAAGTTTTCCAAATCATCTATTCAAGATAGACTTAATACCCATAGAACCTGGTAGTTTCGGCATTATCATTGGTGTGAATTGGTTGACAAGGTACCACGCCATAATCATTTGTGATAAAAAGATTGTTCGTATACATTTAGATGATGAAACTTTAACGATTCAAAGCAATAGGAGTGATGGATATGCATCGTTAGTTGCTAGTATGCAGAGTTGTTTGATTGGATTGATGTGACAACCATAACTTGAGCAGGTTAGTCAAACCGTTAGTGTTGACTTATGTATCTGTTTCAATGTATGGGTTATGTGTTATTTGTGCTAATATGTGTTTATATGTGTTTATGTGGGATATGTGAGATTGGATAATCAATCCATTGAGCGTGATCGTCTCAATGGGATTGGATTTGTGTTGGATTTTGTGGAGTTCATTTCGTTCACTTTTGGTGACAAGGAAATGATTTCGGTGATTGAAGCGGTTTCGCGTTAATTGTGTAAGTAATTATACGTATACGTATTTATGTGTTAGTAATGTTAGGTATGAATAGGTGTTAGTAGTTAGAATAAGAATGAAATGTGAATTTCTATTTTTGGAAAGTTAGGTTAAAATAAAAATGAAAAGTTATTTATTTTAAAAGTCTAGTAAATTGCGTTTACGCAAAAAGGTATACTCAAATAAGCTTAGGTTTTTATAAAAACTTAAGGTAATGCAAATAATTAAGTAATTAATTAATAAATAAAAAAATATAAAAAATATATATATATGACAAAAGTTCCATAAGGAACATGGTCAAAAAAAAGAACAAACCGCTTCATCTTATCCATTCATTTTATTTTCATCTAATGGTTTAGATTAATTCTTATTTTAATTTAATTAAAAAACCCACTTTCACCCTATTTTTTAAAAATTAAATATCTCACAAACCGTTAATCGTTACGCAAAACGAAACATACCATCGCGACGAGAATTAAATCATCTTTCTATAGAGAGGCACTTCTATATACTTTCGACGAACTTTTTTTTCGATTTTTTTTTTCAATCACGTCTGAAAAAATCACATGAGATTTGTATCACAATCTCATGTGATTTCAAAAAATCCCATGAGATTTTTTCTGACGTGATTGAAAAAAAAAATTCGAAAAAAGTTCGTCGAAAGTATATATAAGTGCCCCTCTATAGAAAGATAAAAAAATACTCGTCGCGATGGTGTATTTTTTTTCGTTAAACGATTTATCGTTTGCTAGATATTTGAGTTTTAAGAAAAAGGTGTGATACTTTCGACGAACTTTTCAATCACGTCTGAAAAAATCACATGAGATTTGTATCACAATCTCATGTGATTTCACAAAATCACATGTGATTTGTGATACAAATCTCATGTGATTTTTTAAGACGTGATTGAAAAAAAATAATTCGAAAAAAAAGTTCGTCGAAAAATCACGTCTGAAAAAATCACATGAGATTTGTATCACAATCTCATGTGATTTCATAAAATCACATGTGATTTGTGATACAAATCTCATGTGATTTTTTCAGACGTGATTGAAAAAAAAATCGAAAAAAGAGTTCGTCGAAAATATATATAGAAGTGCCCTCTATAGAAAGATAAAAAATTACTCGTTGCGATACTTTCGACGAACTTTTTTTCCGTTTTTTTTTCAATCACGTCTGAAAAAATCTCATGAGATTTGTATCACAATCTCATGTGATTTCAAAAAAATCATGAGATTTTTCTTGACGTGATGAAAAAAAAATTCGTCCCAAAATGTTCGTCGAAAGTATTATATAAGTGCCCCTCTATAGAAAGAATAATATATTACTCGTCGCGATGGTGTATTTTTTTCGTTTACGTTTTTATCGTTTCTAGATATTTTGAGTTTTAGATAATGGTGAGAAAGTGGATGATGCAAAAAATGAGTGGTAGGTTAACCCATTTGTTTTTTTTTGCGCTGTTTTTTGAGGATTCAACTCAATATATTATATTATATATATAAAGGGGAAATTGGCCAAAAAAAGGAAGGAAAAAAAAAGGAAAACAAATCCTACTCTAATTAAAATTGGTAAAAGATATCTATCCTAAACCTTTTTGTAAACCTTATAAATACCAAAAACCCTTCTCCCCCTTGTTTTTAATTGTCCCAGCCGAATTTTATCAAAGGAGGAAGAAGAAAAAAATTATTTTTCAAGCTAGGTGATTTTGTGTTCAAGATTTGAAGATTTAAGGTATATACTATAATCCTTTGAAGTTAATTATCATTAAAAACATGTAATAATTATTATGATGGAATTAGGGTTTTATAAAATCTATAAATTAATGATGTTTAATCATATTGCAATGATTAGGGTTTAATTAAGATCATATGGGTGTATTCGTTAGGGTTTAGATCGCGTTAAAA
The DNA here is from genome assembly GCA_026074375.1 of Tanacetum coccineum. Lineage (NCBI taxonomy): Eukaryota > Viridiplantae > Streptophyta > Magnoliopsida > Asterales > Asteraceae > Tanacetum > Tanacetum coccineum. The sequence goes on along the minus strand of BQNB010068014.1, from coordinate 24,912 downwards.
CATGATTTAGATTAGGGCAGAATTTAGGGCTGTGTTGTTCGGCTGTTATCTCAATGATGGTAATAGCTTTTGTCAAGTTTCCGGTGTCTATAACGTAGCTCAGAGAGTCTAGTTTCCAGAACATCCAGCCTCGAAAGTTTTTAAGGTCGGGAAGTCATTCAAACGTTGGTTGCAAGAAAAGTTGTCAAAGCAGTAAATACGGGTCAGATTTAGGTCAGATTACGAGGTATAAAACCCCCACTTAAAATTCGAATTTAGCTTAGCCCTTCTACAAGAGTTTAGTTCTATGTGTCTATTAGAAATCCCCCAAAGTAGAGCTTCTGATTTGGAGTCTAAGTATGGTTTTTAGGTCCAAACTTTTTAGTGTGCAAACAGATCCGAATTGGGACTGTTTTGAAGTTTGATTTTCTTAGGAGTACTTGTGCATGTAAATGGCTCTTGGGAATCATGAGGTAGTTAATATACTCATAAATGAGCATACGTGATTTTTGGTATGAATAATGAAGGCCAGTAAATAGTGGTTTTGAGTACGTTAAGTTACGTTAAAATTCTGTAGTTTTGAACAAATTGTGACTAACTAGTGAAACTTGTTAATGAAGTGGTTAAAGTTGGGTATGGTGTCGGGGTGACCCATGGGGTTAATAGAACACCTTAGACATCCATCATATGATTGTTACATGTACATTAAGCTTTTGGCTTAGTAGCGTGTAACACGAGTTATTTTGTTGTTTGGATTTGTGCTAGTTGTTTGTAAAGCTTTTTGTTAGAATCTTTTGGAAAGCTAAGCAAAGGTGAGTTTCATAGCCCCTTTTTCTCATGTTATTTTGGGGTGAGAATGATGCTTGTTGTTAAACTATTTTAGTTGCTGTGATTATTTGCTACGTGTTATTGCTTCGTGAATAGTATCGGTTGGGAGTGGTCTTTTACTACTCAACTCTAACACTGAAGGTGTAAATAATACCTACTGAATTGTGTGGAAAGGCTCCATGGCTTAGTGATCAATTGGAGTAGTTTGTGATGTGATTAGTTCGGTTGGGAGTGGTCTGTACTACTCAATCAAATTCAACTGAAGGGTTGAAATAATACTCAATCATGTGTTGGTCCATGCCTAAGTATAAGTTCTAGCTGGTAGACTTTTAGGTGCGTAAGTGACATATGGATCGGGGGTAACGTTCCTATCTATTGTTGAATTGGATCGGGGTAACGTTCCTACCTATGTATTGTTAAATATATGGATCGGGGTAACGTTCCTACTAATTGTTGTTGAATGGATTGGAGGGTAACGTTCCTACCAGTTGTTGAAATAGATTGGGGGTATCGTCCTACCTAGATGTGGATTGCATTTAGCATAAGTTTTATTTTGATAATTGTATATATTAGTTTTGGATCATCACAGTAGATTGGATTAAGATTGAATTTGTGTGTCTTTACCTATGACTCTCACCAACCATTGTGTTGACGTTTTAAGCATCATTTTCAGGTGTGAAGTCATGAGGATTCTTAAGATAGTGAGAAGTGGCTAGAAAGAGATCTTAAGATGATCTTGAAGTTTATATGTGGATGTTTAGCATTGTACGGATATATGTTGCATGTCTCTTATTGACGAGAACTTTCTTTTCATCCATAAAGACGCCTTTTATGTTTTGCCTAGTTATGAGTATTGTTATGACACTTTGTGTCTATACTTTACTTTATTGTATGCATTTTAGTATTCTCTATATAGACGCCATTGTGTTGTGATGATATCCATTCTCGTTATGCCTCGCGTTTCTGCCTTGGCGGGGTGTGACAGATTGGTATGAGAGCCTATGGTTATAGAGAACTAGGTGGTTGAGCCTAGACTATAGCTTAAGGGTCCCTCATACAGTTGCATTTTAGGGAATAAGTGTTTGTGTACGTATATACCGTATGTTCTCGCTACTTTAAAGCTTTGAAATTCTTCCTATTTTGAATTACTACTATATAATATGAAATATATACTTTTTCATTATGGGGATCTAATAGTATATACCCCTTTGTTATTATTTTAGTCATATCTTCCCCTACCCCTAGGAGGTATCGTTGGGAGATTGTTTACCTTACTGGACCCGCGGAGTTGGTGGACTTTTGAGAGAGAAAAGTCAAACCCAAGCGAGGCCCTAAGGATATTAGTTTAATATTCATTTTTCCACCTCGATGCGTTCCTATAATCGAGGATTGATTCTATATTTTGGGTCATGATGTGACTTCTGTTTCGTTTGGTCGATTGAGATTTTATGTTTCGTTAGGTGGATTATCATGTTTGAGTTATATTTTGATTATTATTAAGTGCTATGTGGTAGATGTGTGTTATCATTGAGATGTGTGGTCTTGGAAGTAAGTACACGTGTGCAAAAGGTACAATTATAATTATGGTCGCGAACATAATTATAAAGGTGTCACACACATGGACTCGTGACTTTGATTGTATTGATCATTGTTGCTTGTATGTATTATGTAAGGATGTAAGTCTGGATAGTTGTGTAGATGGTAGTGTAGATGTGATGTGAGATCCTGTTAAGGATGGTTTTATGGTTAGAGAATTCCTCCCTTAACTGATTGGGTGATTATATTAGGTTGGGTTGTGTAGATGGTAAGGTGCCCTTTCATCTATCGTTTGCGGATACATCGGATACCTGTTGGTATTGTCGTCGCGATTCTTAAGTTGGTTCGTTAGCTCGTTGTTCGTTGAGATATCCAACGCTCGTGTTGGTATTTTTTTAGTTGTCATCATAGAACTAGTGCTCTATGTTCTCCGTTCGGCATTTTGATTGGTTCCTTTGTCTTAAGGTGACGATCTTTTTGGTTTTGTTCTTATGACCGTGGTATGGATGAGTTCTTATGGGTGTTTTGTTTTTGCAAGAGTTCCTGTCGTGTTCGTTTTCAAGAAAATTAACATTTTGGTATTGGAATCCCTAAGGTATTTTGGGAGTCTATTTTGCTATCATGATGTCTTTTGTTGCGAGTCATAAATTCCTTTTCAAAGTAATTTTGTTGTAGTCGATATCATATCGTTTAGGTGTTATAAACTTCTTTCGAAAAATAAATTATATAAATAAAATGCGACACATTTGTTTTAACCATCTTTTGATTTCTTTTATAAAATCATAATTAAAATAAGTTTTTGAAAATTTTATTTACATTTATTTTTACACTTAAAATTATTTGCATTATAAACTAAAGTGATTCTATTTTTTTAAAAATGATTGGTATAAGGTTATGAGGAAAAGTTTCCTTGGGTAAAAAGTCGGTTTTGGTACAAAGGTTCTTAATCTTTTAATTAATGGGTCGTGGTACGTGGTATTATTCATTAGTGTTTCTTAGAATCGTTGAGCGCCTGAGCGCGGCTTAGGTCTGAGGGGCGACAGTTCGTAGTGTCGATGTTTATTATGCGGTTGGTTTCTTCTTTTGGAATTGTGTGATTTTGAGACCATACCAATTGGTGCATGTGAAGTTTGGTATTTCTTCATGGCGTGGTTCTAGAGTTGATGGTAGGTCATATCTTCTGAGTGGTGCGATTGATGGTAGCGAAGCGAATAGAATTATTCGCGATTCCAAGTTAGAATTCGAGAATTCTCGTTTTACTTAGTACCTCTTAGTTATGGGAGCATTGATGTAGCCGTATGAGATAATTGGTTGTTGAGGCATAAGGCTGAGATGGCATGCCACAAGAAGGTAGTTAAAATATAATTATGACTAAAAAGTGTTAAGGTTCGTGTGGAAACTAACTAAAGATGGATTGCTAGGTTCGTAGGCAGTACTCAAAGCTATGAGTCAAATTAGTGATTCTTTAGTAGGATGTGAGCTTATCGAAGTGTTTTCATGATTTAGTCCCTTGTTTATTTGTAGAAATAGATTTTGTAGGATTATTACAAGGAGGAGCCGATTTGCGGTAGGCTCGTGTCGTTTGACGTTTTAGAAAGGCAAGAGGTGTGGACGATTGCATGAGTTGCAGGGGGGTTTGCGGATTAGTTCGAATGGTAACTGTTGTGGGAGTTCTGTATTGCTTGGTAGGAAGAAAGGTGGGTAGTTTGGAATGTGCATAGATTATCTTGAGAAGAGTGAGATAGAAAATTCGTATGTGATGTCACCAATGGAGAGTGCACGGGGATGACGTAGCTAAAGCTATTTTCAGGTTGTGTAATGGACACGTTGAAGTTTACGGCTATGCCTTTTGGGTTAACCAATGCACCAGCGGTTTTCATGGAGTTAATGAGCCGGGTGTGCATGGCCATATATAGACAAGCTAGATAACGTATATATACCGACGATATTTTAAACCGACCCGAAGTCTAAAGAGGAGTACGAGTCACACGTGAAGATGATCGTGGAGTCACTGAAGGAAGAGAAGATGTATGTGAAGTTTTCCAACAACGTAGAAGCAGAGCAAAGAGGAAGCTATCTAAATGTGGAAGGAATCAAATGGGTATAGAGCCGATCTTGGCATTTCATCGGATAGCGAGCAGACACGATTTCTAGTATATTATGACGCGCCGAAGCATGGATTTGGAGCGCTTAGAAAATGGAGAAGGTGATTGTTTGTACTTGTCGAGACATGTGAAGGTCTTATAAAGGTTTGATGGCTAAGTGGTAGGTTTTGCCTTATTACATGCTAGAGCTTAAATGGTGAACGAGACGTGGAGAGTGATCTATACGGATCATAAACGTTTCCAACACACTTTCAATTAGAAGGATTGAACATGAGGCAGAGTCGATGGATGAAGTTATTTAGTGAGTACGGTTTCGAGGCCAAGTTAACATTCGAGGAAAGGGCAAATGTAGATGTCTGTACCGTGGTGTGGATAGAAGGAGTGGGAAGCAAGATATGAGTTTCGAGATAGATATACGACGATCCGATCTAGGTTTGAGAAAAGGGTGTTGGTGGTACAAGATAAGATGTCCAAACCAAAGAACGCGTCAACGTAAGATGTTGCGTGGCTTGGACCAACGAGTGTGAAAAGAGATGGAGGGTGGTTCATATTGGTTAGACAAGGTTCAAACCTCCATTTGGAGAGATGTAAAGACCTTGGCTATAGAAGAGGCGTATACGACAAAGTATTCTATCCATCTTGGAGCAGATACGATGTTGTGTGGTTTTAAGGTTAACTAATTGATGGTTGAGTATCAAGGGTCTTCAGGATTGTTGCTACAAACTGGTTACCGAGTTAAGTGGGAAAGGATAACTAAGGATATTGTTGTCAAGTTACCAAGTGTGAGTAGTGGATACGATGCGAATTGGGTATAGTCAATGGACTGACTAAGTCACCCCATTCCTAGCTATGCTTAGGACAAGTATGGTAGATTTTAGAGGTAATTGGAATACTCACTTTCGTAAGATGAGTTTTTCCTAAGGTGGGGATTATCATTCGAGTATGGATGTGCTTCATTTGAAACAATGTATGGAAAGGAATGTAGGTTACCATTTTATGGGCCGTAACTAGAGAGAATGAGTTGAGTGGATCGAATTTGGTACAAGAAACAACCAACGAGATATTGATAATACAGGAAAGGCTGGTGGCAGCCAAATTGTTGAAAGAGTTAGTTTGGAAAACTTTTGAATTAATGCTGGTAGGTTATGATGGTTGAAGGGCTCTCTTTTTTTTTTTAGAGAGGTTGTAGTGTGTTTGGAAGTGAGCTTAAGTTCAAGTTAGAACGAGTTAGGTAAAACCATTTGAGATCCTTGGATGGATTGGGCCTATAGTTCGGTTGAGAATTTCTGTCTTATGATCCGAGTATCTACATTTGTCGCAAGCAAGATATCGTTGAAAGTATTAGTTAAAGATGGGTACGTAAGGTTCTTGGTAGACCTTAGTACGCCCTTAAATGTGTTTCTGTGGTTTTAGTTAAATTTATTTTATGAATACACTCGAAGTCGAGCCAATTCTTCAAAAACGTTGAGCTTTGTAACAACTTATAACTTGGTTTCAAGACAGTTCTTGTTTGATGATTTGCGAGGCCGGGTTGTAAATGACGTTGTTACAACAACTTAAGGGTTTTGATAAGTTTTCTCGATGACGAGTGAGGTTCATGTAGTAGGATGCTTCTTTTTCGTTTGAGATTGTTGTGTTGCTAATTGCATCCTTGTAGGGGTAAGCAAAGTCATTAGCAGTTGGATTCGGATTGTAGAAGTTGGATGAGATTAAGGTTGACAATACTCTTTGTTTTGTCAAGGAACCGTTGAGTTTGTGGACCGAGAGGTCAAGAGTTTAAAGCGTAGTAAGATAGTGTTAGTATAATTTCGTTGGGATTCGAAGCGTGGTCCTGAACTTACTTGGGAACGCAATGATCAAATGAGATCTAAGTGTCTTCAGTTGTTTGTCGATAGTGCTAATGCCACGAGTAGTTAAATCTCGGGACGAGATTTTCTCAAGGTGGGGATACTGTGACAACCGTGGTTTGAGCAGGTTGGTCAAACCGTAGTGTTGACCTAAATATCTGTTCTACAAGTTTGGTTTATGAGATTTTGTGATTTTATGTGTTCTATATGTGTTTGTGTGGGATATGTGATATTGGATAATCAATCCATTGAGCGTGATCGTCTCAATGGGATTGGATTTGTGTTGAATTTTGTGAAGTTCATTTCGTTCACTTTTGGTGACAAGGAAATGATTTTGGTGATCGAAGCGGTTTCGCGTTAATTGTGTAAGTAATTATACGTATACGTATTTTCATATTAGTAATTTAAGATAAGTTTAGGTTTTAGAGGTTAAGTTAAGGGAAATGAGTTATTTGATGGAGAAATTTCATTTTAATCACTTATAGTGATAATGGAATTGATTGGGTATTTTGAGAGAATTGGATTGATTAATATGTGGATCTCTAGGTGATGGATTAAAATGAGAAGTGTGTCATTTGTGAAAGAAATGAGTTTGTTAAAATATGAGAGTTTTTGGAAGACTTTTTATTTTTAGAAAGTGAATTTGGAAATGAAAAAATATTTTTAGAAAGTAATTTTCAAAAAAAATGGTTTAACAATTTAGTTTAGGTTTTTATAAAACTTTAGGTATAAAGATAATTAATTAATTAATAAAAGAAAATAAATTTTTTTTTTGAGCATGAATAGTAAAATCCGAATTTTTTTAAAAAAGAAAAAAAAAGTAAAAAAAAAGAATTGTATTTGGAAACAAATTCTAGTTGGGCTTTATATATAATTAATATTGTAGGCTATAAATACAAAAACCAAAACCCAAATCCCACCCCATTATTTTGTTCGACCGGTTTCAAGGAGGAAGAAAAAAAAAGAAAAATTTTAGGGTTCTTTCTAAGGTAAATTTTCTAATTTATGTTCAATTCTAGTTATAAATTTTCAATTCTTGTTATATTCTAATTAATAGCATATGTAATAATTAATATGATGGATTAGGGTTCATGTAAGATCTGTAAATTTAGGGTTTTTATCTTTTAAAATCGTTTTTATATTGTTAATGAAGTTAATCATGTGTAATTAGGGTTTTAGGGTTAGTAAATTCGGAGTTAAATTGTTGGCAGTTTAGAAGGGTCATCTTGCGAGAGTCATAACTTGATCATCCGAATAGCTTTTAATGATTTTCAAAAGCCTAAAATTATCTACAGCGAGTCTACTTTCAAACCCCATAGGTTTCAGGAATTAAAAGTGAGTGGAAGTTATTTAAATAATTCAAACAAGATTCATTGTCAAGGCTGAGTTTTTATGTCAGATTTAGGTTAAGTTGTGTGAAGTGAAAACCCTATTTTAAATTTGAATTAGACTTAGACCTTCTACAGTAGTTAATTATTATGTGTCTATTAAATATCCACCCAAGTAATTTAATCAATTCGAAGTCTAAGTATGATTTTTAAGCCTAAACGTTTTAGTGCGCAATCAGACCCGAATTGGGACTGTTTTGGAGTTTGATTTTCTTAGGAGTACTTGTGTATGTAATTGACACTTGGGAGTCTCAAGGTAGTTAATATACTCATTAATGAACATATAATAGTTTTGGTTTGAATTATGGAGGTCATTAAGTCTGGGTTTTGAATGCGATAAGTCACGTTAAAATTCTGCAGTTTGGTACGAATTGTGATTAACTAGTGAAACTAGTTAATGAAGGGGTTAAGGTTGGGTATGGTGTCAAGGTGACCCATGGGGGTTAATAAAACATCTTAGACATCCACACTATGATATTTTTACATGTACATTAAGCTTTTTTCTTAGTAGCGTGTAACACGATGTATTTTGTTGCTTAGATTTGTGTTAGTTATTTATGAAGCCTTGTTGGAAGTTTTTGAGAGCTAAGCAAAGGTGAGTTTCATAGCCCCTTTTTCTTGTGTTTTATTGGGGTGAAAATGATGCTATGTGTTAAACTGTTTTAGTTGCTGTGATTATTTGCTACGTGTTATTGCTTCGTGAATAGTTCGATTGGGAGTGGTCTTTACTACTCAACTCAAACCAACTGAAGGGTTGAAATAATACCTACTGAATTGTGTGGAAAGGCTCCATGGCTTAGTGATAAATTGGAGTAGTTTGTGATGTGATTAGTTCGGTTGGGAGTGGTCTTTACTACTTAATCAAATCCAACTGAAGGGTTGACATATATACTCAATGATAGTGTTTGGTCCAGGCCTAAGTATAAGTTCCAGCTGGTAGACTTTTAGGTGCGTAAGTGACATATGGATCGGGGGTAACGTTCCTACCTAATTGTTGAAATGGATCGGGGGTAACGTTCCTACCTAATTTTTGTTGAAATGGATTGGGGGTAACGTTCCTACCCAGTTGTTGAAATGGATCAGGGGTAACGTTCCTACCTAGTATGTGGATTGCATGTTAGCATAAGTTCATATTTTGCATAATTGTCCTATATTGTTTTGATAATCACAGTAATTGGATTTAAAAGATTGATTTGTGTGTCTTAAACCTATGACTCTCACCAACCATTGTGTTGACGTTTTAAGCATCATTTTTAGGTGTGAAGTCATGAGGATTCTTAAGATAGTAAGAAGTGGCTAGAAAGAGACCTTAAGATGATCTTGAAGTTTATATGTGGATGTTTAGCATTGTACGGATATATGTTGCATGTCTCTTATTAACGTGATTCATTTTCATCATATAAAGACGCTTTTATGTTTGCCTGTTATGGGTCTTTGTTTATCGACACTTTGTGTCTATACTTTACTTTATGGTATGCATTTTAGTATTCTCTATATAGACGCCATTGTGTTGTGATGATATCCATTCTCGTTATGCCTCGCGTTTTCGCCTTGGCGGGGTGTGACATACAAGTTCTACTTAATGTAGAGGATGCTCCTAAATCATATAAAGAGGCTATCACCTCTAGGAATTTTGCATTTTGGAATGAGACCATTGATGATGAAATGGATTTCTTAATATCTAACAATACTTTGCAACTTTCTGATTTACCTTTAGGTTCCAAAGCAATTGGGTGTAGATGGGTATTTTGGATAAAATACGATACAAATGGACCCATTAACTAATATTTTAAGGAGGGTTGTTAATTCAAGGCTTTAGTCTAAACAAGGAGTTGATTACATTGATAAATATGCACCAGTAGCTGAATCTATTTCGTTTAGGGTTGCTCTTTGCATTATCGCTTTTTATTTTATAATTTGTCTATACATCAAATAGGATGTTAAAACATATTTATGAATGGCGAATTAGTTGAAGAAGTCTATATGAAACAAACATGAGGGTTTGTGTTTCCTGGTTCATGGAGTATTAAAGTTTGCCTAATTAAAGAAACTATTTTTATGGTTAAATATCAAGCACCTAAACAATGGCATGAGAAATTTGATAAGTCAATACTTTTTAATGGTTTTACCCATAACTTATCTTATAGATGAATTTATTCTAAGTTTACAAAAGATTATGGTGTCATCCTATGCCTTTATGTAGGCATGAGTTTACTGATTGTTGGAACCTATTTGGAACGGTTTCTATTGAAACTAAGAAGTTTTTATCTTCATGACTTTCAAATGAAAGACATGAATAAAGTTGATACTATATTAGGGATAAAAGTCAAAAGGCATAATGGGGGTTATGCACTAAATCAATTTAAAATATGTCGACTTATACGGAATTACATTAGTTTACATTAGCCGGACACGCAGGGACTAGAAATGTCAAGTGTAGTAAGAAGATCGTGTCCCGGGCTATATATATCCCCTCCATACTTCCATGGAGGGGTAGAGGATAATCATTGTACATCTCATTAGTGTGTGTTTCTTTCCCTCTCTAGAAAACACACACTCTTCCCTTTCTCTCTCTAATAATATGGCTACTTATTTCTTTTATCCTCCCCGACCTTCGGATAGTGTGTTATAGGCTTGAATCTTTATGTGTAACAATTGGTGCCAGAGCCAAGGAGGAATTCGTGCTTGTTGTTTGCTTATTTTCATGGTGTTCGTGGTGTGTGAGCTTATTTCATAGCTTATTATTAAGCTAGAAAGCTCACGGCTTAGTTTGGTTTTGGTTTGTGGTTTGAATAAGCTTGCTCTATCTTTCTTAATAACTCTAATAGCTTATTTGGTTTATGAGTTCGTGGATTAGATAAGCTCTTTTAGCTTATTGTAATTTGGTTTGTTCATAAGCTCTTAAGTCAAGGTTTAAGTTTGTTTTCGGTACTTAAACTTCAAATAGCTTTGTCCTTTCTTGGTTCAAACGTGCCCTAGCTTCTTCTCTTTTGAGTCATAGCTTATTCGGTTTAGCTATTGCTTATTTTTTTGCTTATTTGATTTACTTTGGAGCTTATCTTAAGTTTAAAAAGTCTTGGTAGCGGTTTGGGTAAAATAGTACTCCTTGATTTGTTTACTAGCCGAATTCAAGCAAAAGGATAAGAGGTGTACTAGTATTTGTTTGTTAGTCGAAAGTTAGCTAGAAAACAAATATCAAGTACAAGTGGCGGTTTGGTTTAGGAGCGGTTTACACTTTTGTTTAGTGGCGGTTTACATCAAACCTCTACATAGCGGTTTGCATACAAGTGCCAGCGGTTTGACTCTTTTCTTGGCTATCCTAAACGTTACTATGTCCAATTGAAAAGTCCGCAGCGGTTTAGTAAAACTCTTGGCAGCGGTTTAATAGTTTCAAGGGCCAGCGGTTTGATAACATTGGTCTAGTGATTTACCGAGTTCAAAAGTTGCCAGCGGTTTGTCCTTTTACCTTGGCAGCGGTTTGGTCATTTTTAGGCCAGCGGTTTGTTAGAAATTTTGGCCAGCGGTTTGCTCATTTTTGGCCAGCGGTTTGTTCGTTTTTAGAACAACGGTTTGGTGAGAAACATTGGCAGCGGTTTGCTTGTTTTTCTCCTAGCAGTTTGCTTATTTTTTGGCAAGTACCGAAAATCATTCTCGATACCAATTTCAGTGATCTCAATTTCGGTTCAGACCAATTTCGGTGAACTAATTATTGGACAATATTGGACAAGGACTTTAAAGACAACTAATTTTACCATAACAAACCATCAACCTAAATCAAGAACAAGAACTTATAAGACATAATTCAAACCTAAACACCAAAGCAAACACATCACTTATTCCTAAAACGATCCGAATAAGATTCACTAAAACGTCAAAACGGCTACAGATTCGGATTTTAATGTCAAGTGATCATGAAGTTTATTTGGTATCCCTGATTTGAGATTGAAGTGGGTTTCACGAAGGCGTATACTTATTTCATCATCGAGACTTCCTTCTACTTTCTACCTCTTTTCTTCAAACCCAATCTATCGATTGATGACTTGCTTGAACGTATACAGTTATGATTGAGACTTGGATTATCTAGTTATACCCGATGTAAGGAGTTACATTGTAGTACTCACGGGTTATAACTATCACTTAAAGGAGTTACGTTGTAGTACTCAGTGTCACACGCATATGCAGATGTGGATGTTCAAGAGGTGTGGTACTTCTGATACTTTTGATGTTGGGTATAGGGTACTTAGAGATTTAATCTTGCACCGTTCTTCAATCAACAACAGTGCAAGCTTAAGTAACAAATTTGAGGGATTTTACTTCATTTTCAAGTTTGGTATATCAGGTTTACTTCACCATGTGGTCACAACAATAGCCGACAGAATACGAGGTTGGTAAGTTAGCCAGAGAGTTTAAAGGTTGAGATGTAATCAGCAATTCTCACGGGATATTTGAAGCTACAAAACGTCAATGATACTTCACAGTCTAAGTAAAATCTTTCAAATTTCTTCAATGTCATTCATAACTTTTCAAGATGTTTGCTTAAGACAAGAACTTCTCGAGTATATGTGCGTACACGCCAATGATGCTTCCGAGAGTTCTAAACCATCATGGGGGAATTCGTGTACTTTTATACTTTGATGTAATCAGGTCAACTTCCAAGGGGAAGTAGTGTATACTACTTTTCTTAGTATGGTGTGTGTGAAGTATTCTGCAAGCGTGAGAAGATTTGTTGTTGATTTCTTGCATGTACCCCCGAACAGATATTCACCAAGACCAAATGTCATGATACAGTATAGAAGCAGTATTAGTTGATGTAAGATGTACACATGTGAAGGATGATTCCTTAAAGGGATAAATTGCTCACACTCGGGACTTACTTGACTTTGGTGTAGCAATTCACATCAGTACTATCTTGGAGAAAGAAAGTGCATTTTGGTGCTACGGTTTCGACTTCGTTAAAAGGGATAAAGTGTGTACAACAGGTATTGGATGATTCTTCTACAAATTTCCGCTGTGCACTTTAAATGTCAATGTCAGAAGATCATTCGAACTACATCAGTTTTCAGAATCTGCTCAAGAAACGGATGCTGGTTTGCGGAAAAGCTGATTCAGAAACTTCGCTAAAAAGAAGTCTATGAAAAAAAGCTTTTCAAGACATGCTGCATGAATTGGGGGGAAGTTAATCCAACTCATGCATACTACAATGGTTCCAGAACAAGTCAAGACATAGAAGATCCAAGATGGAGTACAAGTATCAAGACTAGAAGACAAAGAGGTCATCTTCAGCTTTGGAAGTGCCTTGGATGTCATTATATTATGTTGTATTTGTACTTGTTAGGAACATTGTAAGTAATTCTGTATGTCCACATATTGGAGGAATATTGTTAGCCTTAAAATATGTCGACTTATACGGAATTACATTAGTTTACATTAACTGGACACACAGGGACTAGAAATGTCAAGTATAGTAAGAAGATCGTGTCCCGTGCTATATATATCCCCTCCATACTTCCATGGAGGGGTAGAGGATAATCATTGTACATCTCATAAGTGTGTGTTTCTTTCTCTCTCTAGAAAACACACACTATTCCCTTTCTCTCTCTAATAATATGGCTACTTATTTCTTTTATCCTCTCCGACCTCCGGATCGTGTGTTTTAGGCTTGAATTTTTATGTGTAACACACAGTGTTAGAGTGGGGTTAATGGTGACTAAATTCGGCACTGTCACATAAGTTCCACGTTATCTTTAACACCACCGAAACACACACAAAATTTCTTTTTCTTTTGTTAAACATAAACATAAACTCGCAACACACACATATGTAAAAGTCATGCGTTCGGTCAGCTAGACAACTTAAGGCGCCATACCAATTCACCACAACACTGCGTATTGGTGCTCCATGTGTAAAAGGGAAGACACATGATGGAGGAAGGTTAACGCGTGAATTGTTTCCCTATTACCACCATTCTTAGAGCACAAGGTGTCATAACACAATTAACATCAAATTTGTGTAAATTCGATCCTGTACTCGTTGTCACTAAATTATGGACGGACTTTAGTGGAGATCGGGGAGGTCACGACCCTCCCAAAACTTTGAGATTTTAGTTATATTTACTTAAAGAAAATGCAATTTTGGCCCTCTCAAATTAATTGATATATCGCTCGACCCTCCTCGTAAATTTACCCAAGTTCGGTCTATGCACCTCATTGTCATCTCAATATTATCACTTTTGACACCAACACACTAAAATACCCTTCATTTTATGGAGAAATGCTTAAATCACAAATAAAAAATAAACTTAAACATAAAAAAAAAATAATACAAAATGATGTGTCATAAATTAGTGGCATTCTAAAAGTTTACTTTTGTATTCTTTCTCTTACAATGTATCCACAAAATTACTGGCACATCATTTTGTTAATAAGTTTTGTGTCAAGTTTTGTGTGTGGTTCTAGCATTTTTCTCTCTTAGCTGGGATGGTATAGGAATGCCTCACTCACCATACACCTCAGCGCCACGTCAGCTTTCTCTCTCCAACTTTACCACTCACCTTTCAACCGTTTTAACACTCACCTTTCATACCAAACTCACCTTACACATCATTTTTTTATTTAATTTGTTTTCATTCATAAATTAAAAATAAGTAAACTGTAAACGTAGAAATTAATAAAAACGTAAACGTAATTAAAAACTTTTATAGATACATTAAAAACATTACATAAAAAAGTACAATACGAAAATAAAAATACATAACAAAGTACGAAAAAACAAAGCTAAAACTAAGCATTTTGAGCCAAGTGTTTCGCATCAATTCGTCGTTTGTTCGAAGGTTGTTGATGCTCTTGTTGATGATATGATATTCACCTCATACTCGTATGCACTGGTTCTTCTTTTCGTTATTGCCGGGTCGTCCGGCTGATGTGTTCCATCCGGGACCATGTAGGAGATATATCTACTTCTTTTGTATTTACGGAATCATATTATCGTAATATGATGCATGTGTACTTCTTATTAACAATCTATAATTTTTTTTGCGCTCGTGTGGGAGGGATTGGCTAGTATTGCCATTTCTTCTTGAGAACACCAAATGCTCGTTCCACATCTTTCCTTGCCGATTCCTGCTTTTTTTTTATCAAATTCGTTTGTGGTCGATCATCAGTTGTTCTGGAATCGTCGTAACGTAGTTGGCGTCATTTCCAGATATCTACGTCAACAAGATAGTATCCAGATGGGTCAAGTTACGACGTTAGCCACAAAAAAAAAAAAGGGGGGGAAAAAATCTCAGGTGGCTCTGTCCGGTTTTGAGATCGTTAAAATACAAGGGGATTGATAACATAAACATTGATGTCGCTTCGTTGACCAGGCCAACACCAAAGATAATGAATGCCATATCCACATGTTTGCGACTTGCGCATCAGCTTGTCAAGCAGAATGAACGGATTCGAACCTTTAATCGATCACGTCTAACGTTACTGCGTTTTAAAGGCGTAATTGCACGGACAAACGAAACCACTTCCCATTCTTGCAATCAAGACTTCCTATTTTCGCCTGGAAACCCGTGCTTTGCTTCGTGATGCCGATAAAGTTTTTCAACATCAGTCACCGTAGGTTTCCTCAAATACCCAGGACCATAAATCTCCATAACAGCTTGACAAAAACTATCAAGCGCTGTACGTGATGATCTCTCACTTATTTGCATATATTCATCTAGAAAACTAGCATTAACGCCGTATGCCAATTGACGAATTGCAGAGGTGCACTTTATCAAAAGAGAAATGCCTTCTCTTCCAGTTTACAATCAGGATTACTTTTGATATAATGCGAGTGATTAGTTACTGCATTCACGATCGGTTGATTTTGAAAAAGTGGCCTGAGCCATTCGGAACGTCTTTTCTTTTCTGTCGGAATCGTTTTTCTCTTTTCATCGGGGTCTCAGTAAAAAAGGAGATGACCAGACGCTCATGAGCACCAGCACGATCTCTGGTTATACTGTTTCTCGGCACTCGAGTAGTTTGTCGTCTCATCTTAATATACGCAATGGCTCGTTTAATAAAACTCTTCTTGCGGCTACTAATTTCTTCTCCTTCTTCTACATCATCTAGGCCCATAAACGTATACGAATTCATTGTAATCTAAATGTAAAAATGTTGGAGAAGTGGTTATTATAAATTGAGAGAGATGGTATAAAAAATGGGTGTAAATGTAGTGAGTTAATTTCTAAGTAAAAAATGAGGGTTTTTAAAAAAAATGTTTTTTTTTTTTAATAAATGAAACGGTAACAAAAAAGATGGGGCCCAAGTCACCTTTCACTTATGGTGGTGAGCCACTCACCTCTTTAGACAAAAGTGGCGCGTGACTTTTGTGGACCGGCCTAATGAAATTGAAAGTGACTTTTGAATTGAATGGTGAGTTGGCTGCTATACCATGCAGCCTTATAACACCATTAACACCAAAGTTTTGGGACCCACATTTTTTATTTTCTATTTCCATTTTTCAAACAAAATAATTTTTCATTCATTAGACTAAAATACAAAATACATAAAAGAATATAAATAAATAACAAAATACAAACTTTTGTTACATAAAATAAACTTATCACAGATATACAAAATTTTATTAAACAATTCTTTTTATAAAATAAAAACTCACTATAAACAAAAATAATTTTTTATTAAATAAAAACAACTGACATACCCGTTTTCTTTCTCAAAAAAAAAAACACACATATATAATCCACACACACAAACACAACTCAAAAATCACAAAATAAACACAAACCCAACTAAAAATTCTTTTTTTTTGTCTTTTTCTCAACGCACTGGTTTTTGCTCGTGTCCGGTGTGGTAAGGCCAGCAACGCCGGTGACACGTCAGCATAACGCCCCTCCCAGCTTTACCATACCTATGCTTCTTAGAAGTGCTAGTTTTGATCCTAAAAATGTCTACAATTCTATTTTTAGTCGTATCAAAATAAGTTGTCATTTCTACCGCTACTCTTATTATACTGCAATGATATTTTAATTTGTGAGTTTTTGAAATACATATTGTGGCTCCTAAATTAAACTCCCAAATTTTATACAGTAGATTTTTAATAGAGTAACAAAAAGAAAAACCACCACCCCCAAAAGTCAAAACTATCTAAGCTTATGGGCTAAGGCCCGGGTGTAAGTAGATGGGCTTGCTAAAGGTAGATGGGCCGGGTGATTACAGTTCGCAAATCGCAACTACTATTAAGTTAGCAAAAAAGTACTAGCTTATTTTATTAACTTCGACTTTCTTTTTAATGAGCTTAAAGTTTTAGTAAGCCATTTTAAGGATTTATATTAGGTGTAAATAAGTAAGCTAGAAACAACAGATAATAATAAGCTCATTACGTATATTTACCTCTATGCATGCATATAATAAAAAGGGACAGTATATGTCTCTTTTGGTGATGATAAAGAAAAGCATAACTCCTCATACACAAAAGCTTACACCTTATTCTTTGCCCTCCAACACAAGAAACCACATTACAAGAAAAGAAAATATTCACTGCTACAAATATCCCCACTTGCATTCAATCTTTCCATATTTAGCATTGCTTTTTCCTTCCCATTTTGCCCTTCTCTTTCTTGCTTTTGCAGTGAAGAGATCAAGCCGAGCTATGAGAACAATGGAGGTTGCTTTGGGACTTATAAGTCTTTTCTTGGTGATTCATAATGTTGATGCACACATGTTCCAAGTCGGTGGTTCCGGTGACTGGAGTGTTGAATCGTGTAGTTCATATGTTCAATGGGCACAGAAAAGCCGCTTTCAAGTTGGAGACACCGTTTGTAAGTTTCGTAATAATCATAGTGCACTAATTTAACTTCGAGTAATCTTTAACTAGTTGCTTCAAGACTTGCTCTGTCTATCTATTTATACGTGATTCGTACACCACAAATTTTAGTATACTATGCTGCGCACACAATGCACAAACATGTTTCTTGGCCATGTTACCCTCATCTAGCTTTAGTCATTTTGATTTCTTTCTTGCCAACAAGAGGGTATTGCATTGTGCGGAGTAAATAAATAGGTGTTCAAATCACTTCCCTCATTATGCAAGTTTTAAATTTTGGTCGTATTAATAGTAATTTTTGCGTTTGTGTATAGTGTTTAGCTACAAGGCGAACCAGGACTCAGTGGTTCAAGTAAGCGAAGCTGACTACAATAATTGCAGCACACACGCACCCATTGCAAAATACAGTGACGGTCACACTATGATCACGTTAAACCAGTCTGGGCCTCTTTATTTCATCAGTGGGGTTGTCGATCACTGCAAAAACCATGAGAAAGTCATGATAATTGTATTGGCAGACCGAAGCAGCCACTCTCCACATACCCCATCTCCATCTCCATCCGCAGCTCCACCACAATCTTTACCACCAGCTCCTTCCAGTGAAGAGTTCCCCTCGCCTCCACCTGCCCCAAGTACACCAGAAACTGATCACCATACTCCAGCTCCCGCTCCTTCAGACGATAACCATCCACCACCTACTCCAAGTGGCGCATCTTCATTTGTTGTGAATTTCTTTTGCTCTGTTGGAACTTTTGTTGGTTTCTCCCTTTTAGTTTGATTTTTTGATTTTGTTGTGTTTATTAATTTATCCGAACACTTTGTCCAATAAGTTTGTTGTAAATGTATTGCGTTGAGCATATATGAATTAACATTTGTGTGAGAAAGTGATCCTAATAGTGGATGGGATCAAATGTATATATTATGCACTAACAATACTATATTTGCGTGATTAACATTTGTTGGTCGTTTCAACGAGTAGTTCACTGCAAAACGAACCATGTTCTACTTGACTCTGATGAGCCCGGTCTCCAAAACGAACCGGCTACACAATGTAGGCTAATAAATGAACATTTAATACTATATCAAGGAAGAATCAAGACTGATATAAAACGGATATTCAGGAAAACTGTCATCCTAACTGTCGTTGTAACCGGTTTCTTACATAATCTATGTTAGGGACTAATGTCTATCGGCTAAGGTTCTTGGACCTTATACACTTCCGTATACAGGCTAAATTAAGCTCCATATCCGCAGCATCTTTGGTAACAAATGTCTGCAGAAGTAAGTTTTTTTATAATCCACCAATTCAATTCGTGTATTCCACGCTTCAACCTAAAAGTTCTTCCCTAGTTCAACCTTTTGCGCCAGTTTACATGTGTTGTAAAGTATTGAATCCAATATTCCGGCAACCTGAACAATAAAAAAGAAATAGAAGCATGTCAATGGTACCGCCCCATGAACATTGCCAACAATTTTCATTTCACGATGATTTAGAAGTAAATGCCTACCGTGAACACACCACCAATAATGGCACACAGGTTGGTGATGAAATGTGAAAAAGGTTTCGCGGTTTCAGTTATCAACACCTGTAAACCAAATTAGTTAAGATGGAAACCGAAACAAGAGAAAAACGTTGTGACAACACATATAAAACGAGCTTTAAACCCTATAAGAAACCTGCATTGGTGAAAACTGGAGATGGAACTTTGCAGCAGGGATTGAATGAGAATGTATCAGACTAGTATGTGCTGTATACTCGTAATCCTCAATCAATTGATGAGACAACCCCAACACCTCCGTCTTCACAACTTGAAGATAATGCTCTATCTACAATTGACATTCATGAACGATTGATGCATAAAAGTATACAAAAAGAATAAATTTTGGTATTAGTATACAGGTTATTTGCATGAAACAGCAACTGACTTATTCATTAGTACTCAGGTTCATGAAAGTGCTTACTGTAACATTTGCACGATCTTCTGGATTGGTTATATATGCTTGGCCATTTAACCTGTTGTGGCCTACACCAAGGTAAGGTACCAATCGCTTCATATCACTCATCATCATTGGTGTAATTGAGGAACCAAAAGAGAAGGTTGAGATCACATGTGACATGTTCATCTGTGAAGCATCAAATGAATGTGATCCTGACACTGCTGAGATGACCAGATTTCCCGGAACCTGTGTAGTACATGTAAGGAATTATTTTAGTTAGAAATGACATGCACAAAGCTAACTGCTGCCCTTAAACTTTGGTCACTGGTGGATCCAAGATTTTTTATATCATGTTATGTGCTATATAGGCTACTATAACATTGTTTTTTACTTTTTTAATTTATATACCCTAAATGGGTATGTATGTGTGCGCATATACTGGTTCTCATATGGTTCTCCCATGTTTACTATACATGGTCATACATACTAGTAGTGTTACCTTTTTGACCCATACAAATCCTTCAATCCTGCATCCTTGTTGCGGTGGTGCTGGTCTAACTTTTGCATTTTCCGCAATCCTGGAAGAAGACTTCATTGTGGAGTCCCCTCGAATAGATGAGACCAAGTTATCCATTTTCTACGTGAAAAGAAACATAAGCCAAAGCTGGAAAATATGCCAGATAACTTTTTATTGTAAGAGGTGTGTATGGCATTGCATTATGAAATACATTATGTGGTTATTGTGTTTTAAAGTCACACACCGTGACATAACCAACTTCTAGCGTTTGCGCATGGTGAAATTGATTACTAACTTAAGATCTAAGTATCAGTCTTGGATAATTAGATTAGCAGTAGCTACAACAAATTCAAGCACTGTCTCCTTTAGCCCTGTTTAGAGTAGTTATATATAATTCTAATTATTCCATATCGCACGATCACTTTATAAATGCAGGGCCAAACACCCCTTAAGTGCCACTTATTCAAGAAACAAAATATTGTGTTTTTCCATAAGACAAGTAGAGTGAAATCTCAAATTTCTTACCATAACCAAAGAATCTGTATCTCTGTCTCCATAATACGTTTCATGAATGTGTATACCATTCTTATCCCTGATTTAAATCAAATCTGATTAAGTACAAACTATGGTTTAAGAATATGATTAAGTAGCATCAACTAGATATCCAAAAAAATCTTCTGATCACAGTAACTTACTTTACATCACTGCCCTTACGGTATATGCGGATAGATGGATAACCTTGTACGTGATGCCTAAAACCAGTAAAAACAGTATTTTAACCATGATTATTCGAGAAAGCATAAAGTAATTATGAAATCAACATCATAATCTTAACAATTACTTTCTACATAGTTCAGCGTCTTGAGTGCAGTCAACACTTCCAACTACAATACGCCCATCATGCTCCGGATTATATCTAGTAATGCAAGCACATGTCAGTAGCTAATTGAAGACAAAGCACCCTCAATTCATTGAGCCAAACATGTCATGAAAGTAAAAGCATAAGGTGAAAGCTAACCTTTGTCTCATAACTTTGGCCGTTTTTTCCCATGCAGGTTTCTGAGACATGTAAATAAAAAAATTAGAAAACTAGTGTCACACAAGATCATGTTGTTGGAATATATTAAGCTTATATGCATACCAGTTTGGTACTCCAGTGGCACCATGGAGCATAAAAGTTAACAACCACAATTGGATGCCTGCATTTTACCGAACGTACTGTGATAAACAATCGTGTAATTCACCCAACTTAACAGAAATTGTCACTTCGCTTACTCATGAATGATTTTATCAAAATTACGTGAAGATAATAAGACAGATCCTTGACCGTATGTCTCATCAACTTTCTCATCATGCTTGACCGCATAAGTAACTGGCGGAGTATCAAACTCGTAGCCATTAGATTCAAAATGCTGATTGATTGAATACTTGCGAATTGTTTTTGTTATGTTTAACCTGTTCTGCAGATAAGATCAAAACAATCGACATGACAATATGCCTAGAAAAAAAATGAAATTTAGTTAAGACGATTGGAACTCACTGTTCCTAAGACATCGCTCACATCAACAGATGCAAACTCACATGATAAAAATGGGAAACTGCATAAAAGTTTCCAAGAAATGTTAGCTACAAAACAAAATCACATAATCAGTCTGATTATTGCGTTTTAATAACTCACATAATCAGTTATCCGTGTTTAGATAGAGTGGCAAACTGATTATGATT
Organism: Tanacetum coccineum; assembly: GCA_026074375.1. Classification (NCBI taxonomy): domain Eukaryota; kingdom Viridiplantae; phylum Streptophyta; class Magnoliopsida; order Asterales; family Asteraceae; genus Tanacetum; species Tanacetum coccineum. The sequence goes on along the minus strand of BQNB010068014.1, from coordinate 3,233 downwards.
TTCTGTTATAATTAATTTACATGCGTACAACTGATTTTATTGTTATATTGAACAACATACGCAAATCCAGTCACTATGTCCTACATTGCATTTCATTAAAGTTGATAATGTGATTCTAGTTATTTCAAGACGTTTAAATATGTTAAAAACACAGTCCAAAACACCCTTAAGCATGGTTATATTCTCATAAATTTTTGAATAGTGAAGAAAGGTGTAACTGACATGGAGCATACCTGATGTTAAGGTCTATGCGTATGGAGTCCTCAATAGAACTTTTATCAACTATGATAGACGTTGAGGTAGTAATAGTCAGATAACTATTTAGCTCCTGCAATATGTTGATTACAGTTATCATACATGTAAGCAAGAAGTATAAAGAGCTTAGGACAAAAGGAGCTTCTTAGCTCTTACCATTCCAAACAAAAAAATCATGAAAACGGCTGCTATAATGGAAATTCCGGCACCTGATAATGATGCCTCTGTTAAATCTCTTGGAGTTTTTCTGGCATAAAGGAAAAGTCATAATGATCACTTCGAAATGAACAAAATAAGATAACTTGAAAGACCCAATAAACGTAAAATTATTATGTTGATATATTCATTAGCAACGCTTAAAGATCATTCTAAAAATGCTACCTTTTGGTAACTCAAAGATAAGATTCAATCTTACTATTTACATACAAGGTCAAGTTCTTATGCATATTTTATGTCACAACATGATAATGAAAGTTTTGAAATGAGGTAATATGGTAATAATGATGTTAAAAATCAATTAACAAACACGGGAAAATCTTTGATCACCGGACATCATTATAAGGTAAGAATATAAAACATTTTTTTTAAAATAGATCGTTTTACAAAGTACGTTGCTATTCTATGTAATCTATGGAGACGCCTAATACATAACACACTCGATTTCGTTAACCTTTGTGTTATGCCACAAGCATTTCAACGTAATCTATCACCAATAATGACAACAAATCTGAAACAAACCATAATACCATAACATTAACCACGTTAGCCAAATTTATGAACAACAAAAGCTACCTGAAAAAATCAATCGATCTTATCTTCGCGGCAGAAACCATGATTATAAGATTGATCAAGAAAATAAACCCTAAAAATTTTATGCCTGATTCGAGTACAAAATGTTTTATTGTTGCATTCCTAATTTGTGGTTAATTTAGAGTTAATCTAATAATTAATCAAATCGTGCCTGAAAATCAGGAGTGTTCATTGAATAAATATGAGTCCAAAATGAGGCTGAAAATGGATTGTGTTTTTTTTGTTTATGCCTACATATATATGGGAGATTTTTAGCCAAACTTTTGGGATGAATATTATTGAGTTGTATTGCTAAATACTAATGATATAACTTAAGAGACATAAACAAAGATTGCTCATGATGAAGCTATAAAGATTTTACTAGTAAAAGACTAACAAGTAACTAAAAGCGTCGAAGTACACACGGATAGTTCAGTGGGCATTGCGAGAAGTTTTTATATATGTTGTTTTAGCAATTCCGTTAGCATAATTATATTTCTGAACACAACGATTTTGTTCACAAACACAACATTCAGTTTTAGAGCCATTTAGCATAAATTTCTGGTTTTACATGAGAGAATCATAGAACAACGCTTACGTAACACGCAATCAATCCTGCAACTATGACAAGAGCTGATCGATAGACCATTTAATCATACCTTGCGTACGCTTTCATATCAATAGAAGAAATAGTAGAAAAATATATAAGAACGCAAAGTTGTGAAAATGAAGTAGTAAATCTACTATGCACATCATTTTGATTTCTGCATAGTCCTTCAAAGTAAGTTAATTAAATTTATGAACATTAGTTTAAAACGATATATAGTCAAAAGTGATCGAACCTCAAAATTTACACAGATTATGTAACTTTAATAAATTCTTACAAAAAAATGTCATAATTCTTATGGTATCTAATATCCTCTTTGGTATCAAATTTTCGTATATGTATAATAAATATAATTAAATTGTAACAAAAAAGCGCATCTCGTGTAGTGGTATCATAGTACCCTCCCACGGTACTGACCGCGATGCGCATTAACTTTTTTCTTTATTTTTTAATGCATAGAAACAAATTCCAAAGAATCAAAGAAAATATAAATACTGACAAAGGTTATCAGCGGGAAATTAGCTTGTTTTTTTATTATGAATTAAGTAACATTATAAAAAGTTTTTATAGCAGTTACTTGCGCGTTACGACGGCGGACACTTTGTAATCAAAACTTTTGTTAAGCGATTAAATGTTTCTCATGATGCTAACTTTACGCATGTCGATAACTTTAAGGAACAACTTTACCGCACACTATTTAATAAAAAAAAGGGAAGACAACCTATGCATCACAGTGCAACGATGATACAAAAATGGTGGTCACCACTATTGCTAGTTGTTTTGGACGTGTAATATTATATAACATTTAAACATAGAGAGTAATGGTTTTAGCTCAATCTGGCGGTGTCTATATTGCTAAGTTGTGGTCGTAAATAGTGGTCCGTTGCATGGTCGAAAAAGGTGTCTAACTACATAAAAGATTGGTTTCTATGACCCGCTTAATGATTTGTAAATTTCATTTAGTGGTGTTTTGAAGAAGAAAAAAATAAGATGATTTATGCATTAACATTTTGTATCATGTGGTATATTAAGTATACTTTTGAGCGAGGGGCATTTAAAAATATCAAGAATTGTAAATTTCATTTAATTTGTGTTTTAAAGAGGAAAAGAAATGATCAAATGATTTATGCATTATTGTAGCATATGGTATATTAATTGTATTTTTTTAGTAATTGTAAATTTTATTTTGTGTGTGTTTAAAAAAAAGATGATTTATGCATTATTGTTTTGTACCATGTGGTATATTAATTGTATTTTTGAGTGAGAAAGTATTTTAAATCATTAATATTTGTATATTTTATTTAATGAGGTTTTTAAAAAGAAAAAAAATGATCTATGCATTATTGTTTGTGTCATGTGGTATATCTATCTATTATATTAAAAGACTGAGCCCCTAAATTTATTGGGGCTGTATCTTTAAATGATTTGTCTCACCCAGATAGCCATAAGTACAAAATCCTACTGCATACATTGATAAGTATCTTGAGGAGTACCCCATGCTTCCATGATTATACCGAAAAATATGTAGAGTTTTTACATTTAATGCAGCAGTATTAATGAGGGAGAGACCATTTGTGTCAAA
>BQNB010068013.1:0-33991 GCA_026074375.1 Tanacetum coccineum | reverse complement strand
GTTTTGTGATTTTTTTGTTAATGAAATAAAGAGTGTGTGAGTTGGTTCACTAGATGCATGTATATATACTACTTAGGGGATATTATGAATTGTGAGCCAAGTTGATGCACAAGGGGGGTGGTTTGGTCATGGGGACATAGAGAGGGTTTTAGGGCTTTTTCTTGGTCAACGCATGGTCTTGATATAAGTCTTAATGGCTTAGGTGATGTACAAGACTATTAGGGATGGTCTTGTGTACCTTATGTCTCCCTAGACATATATATACACGAAATATTAGGGAGGGGATGAACAAAAATATATTTGATCTTTTATTTGATGAATATTTGCATTATTTGAGGTTACATGAAGTATAGATTAAAGATAATGTACAATTTGTACATTGTAGGGTTTGGTTTGAATTCTTTCATGAAGAATTTGGATAAGGTGATAAATATTTGAAGTTTTATATAAACTTTGAGTATTGGTTATAATTTTAGGTATTTGTTGAAGCGTAGATAAGTTTTGGTGGTTCCGGGTATGCCTAAACGTATTTTTATCGCGAAACATAAACGTTTTACGTAACCGATAAAAATAAAAATGAACAAAGACCATAATTATTCTCAAAATAATTATTTAATACTTGCTTGATGTAAACATTTAATTGTTTGATGCCCGTTTACATTGAACGATAATTTTTAGCTTACACGATTTAAATTAACGATTACGATTTAAAGCAAACTCGTACAATACTAAAAATACATAGTGAATTTATTGACGATGTCAATAACCCTAAAACACGGGGTGTTATATCTCGTTTGATTTCTTCTCCATTACTTGAATCATGAAAACTTGACAACCTCGAGATATATACCTTTCGGTTTTTATACAGGATATGAGATTTAATCGAGTTTTACTTCAATCACCTCGAATGATTAGAGTTTCACCGTTGATAGGAATGTGAACGACTTTTTCATCACAAAGAATTTTGGCATGATACTTGGACAACCAGTCCATACCAATGACAACGTCGAAACTACCGAGTTTTATTAGCATGAGATAGATTTCGAAAGGATGATTTAACAAAGTTAGAGTGCAACCTTTAATAATAGTGTTTGTGCTTACTAAGTTTCCGTCAGCCATTTCGATATCATAAAAGGTATCTATTGTAATAGACGGAATATTTAGCTTAGAGGCAAGCGATATGGATATAAAGCTTCTATCAGCTCCGGAATCAAACAATACTTTGACTAAATGCTGATTTAATAGAAACATACCCGTAACTACGTTTGGGTCTTGTTGAGCATTCCTATCTTTCAGCATGTAGGCTCTTCCTTGGGCATTGATGTTGGTCTTGCGGCACTGATTTGTATAATGCCCTTTTTCTCCACAGGCATGACATACAACTGTCACTGGTAGTTGATTACTTCCAGTGGCTGGCTTCTTGTTTTGGCAGTTCTTACTCAAATGACCCACCTTGTTGCAAATATTACATTTGCCAGTACAAGGTCCAGTATGATGGAAATTGCATCTCTTGCACAAAGGGAGATCTCTGGCATACCTACTATTTTCTGATGGAGTAACAGCATAGGCTCTACCAGCTTCTTGCCTTCGGTTTTGTTGTTGACGATTGTTGTAGCGATTGTTGGTGTTGCGGTAGTTGTTGTTGCTGCGGGAGCTGTTGTTGAAAGTTCTTCTGTCGTCAAACTTTCTTTTGTTGTCACTCGATACTTGCATTGGAGCATGCTTAGTTACTTGATCCATTAGCCTTTGGGCTATGTTGATGGCTTCCTCTAAAGTTTGAGGTTTAGAGGCAGTAACATTTCCTTCAATGCTTCGAGGTAGTCCCCCGATGAAAGCTTCCAAGAGTTTATCGTTGTTTGGCACCATGTTTGGACATAGAACCGTTAATTCTTGGAATCTTCTAACATAAGGTTTAAGATCATTTCCCTTTACAATCAGATTGTAAAGTTCTTCTTCCATCTTTCTGATCTCAGTCCGGGGACAATACTTGTTTGTTAAAAGCCTTTTTAACTCAGTCCAAGTGATTTGATTGGCTTGCTCTATTCCCATAGGCTGGGCATATGCATTCCACCAGGACAAGGCATCGTCAGTTAAAGTACCAGTAGCAAATGTTACTTTATTCTCTTTGGCACATCTGCTACGGGAGAATACTGATTCGGTTCGTTCAAACCAGCGAATAAGGCCTACTGCTCCTTCCGTACCATTAAAGTAGAAAGGTTGACAGCTAATGAACTCTTTGTAGTTTCCCGTTTTCACTGCAGGAGTTCCAGTAGGACCGGTGTTCCTGTCGATTAGGGTGAGGTAGTGTGAGTGGGGTAAAGTGATATTAGTTAGGAGTTGGGATGAGGGGGTGAAGTGAAGGAGGAAGGGGGGGTTGAGAGGGGGGTGGATGGAGTAATTGTTTTGTTTATAGGTTGTTGTTGGTGTGATGTTTGTTGAGGGGAGAGGTTTTGGTGGTTTGTGTTTTGAGGTTGGGGGTTTGGAGGTTTGTTGTTAGGATGGTTGAATGTGGGTTTATTGGGGTGTGATTTTGGGTTGGGGTGGTGGTGGGTTGGGTTAGTTGGTGGTTTGGTTGTTGGTTGGTGGTTGTTGGGGTTTGTTTGTTTTGGGTTGTTTATATTGGGTGTGTTAGGGTTGGATGGGTGGTTGTTTTAGGTAAGGTGGTATTGTATGTGAGATGGTGGGTATTGGGGGGGTGTGTGTAATATATGAAAGGGGAGTGGGTTTGAGTTTTTTGGGTTGGGTTTAATTGTTTAGGGTGGTGATGATGGTCCTTGCGTTTCTGGAGTTCGATGATGAGTTCATGAGATTTTCTAGTCTGCTTGGTGTCGATTTCAATGTCATTGAAACTGCTCCTATTTACAATCCTATACACTAAGAATATTTATGGTTTCATCCAATTGCTTTCTCTGGATTTTAGAAAGCTGAGTATGAGCTGCTGAAGTTCTGCTTCCCAAGCATCAAATCTTGTTGAATTAATTACAATCCGTTTTCCGAGGCTTTTGATTCCGTTTCAATAGCTCGATAACGTTCGATGGTAAATTTGCATCTAGGCTATTTAAGATATCCAGGATTGTTTTCTTTGACGCTCGATAGGTTTGACTTTGAAGCTTTCGCCATCTCAAAAGTTGAGGTTGGAACAGGTAGAAGAAGATGATTGTTTGGTGAAAAGAAGTCCTTCTGAATGAAGAATTCTTAAGCTATTCATGATGGTTTGATAATTGGAGGCGGATTAAATTATTTTTCATTATAGAAAGCTTGTAAACACCATGTAAGGATTATCGGTGAAATAACGAAAGGTCGGTTAAGTTAGCGGGACAAATCCAAAGAATGAAAAGCACTAGAGTAAGTTTTCCCTGAGAGGTCCAAGGACATAATCTTGATAAGCAGGGGAAGGAAAAAAGGCAATCCTCATAAAATTGCATAGATGGTCGGGGGAGACATCGTTCTGCCTTAACAACCCAGCACTAAAATAATATAAGAATTTATGCTAGTAATATAATAGATATGTAACTTTACATACCATTCCGGGGAGAAGATAGCGACACGTGAGGACTTTCTTCGAAAAAAAATTGGAAAAAGAAAAGTTAAGTTATAGTTTAGGTTTTAACCTTAGTCTCTAGATACGATTGCTCTTGATACAAATCTGTGAACACCCCGCATTTTTTCATATAGCAGCGAACTAATCTGGGGTATTTAGTTCAGAGGTACACAGTCATAATTATAGAAAATGATTAAAAAAATCTTTATGAAATAAGTATATCATTCACTATTTCATCAAGTTTTTACAAAGAGAGGTTCCCAAAATCTATACAATAAAGTTGAATGATAATCGTTTTATTCCATACGTCTTGTCCTTCGCCACTTCTCCGTGCCATTAGTTACCGAGATTAAAACATGCTGAAAAAAAAGTCAACAACAAAGTGTTGAGTGAAGTCCATAGGTTTAAGTAATATAATTTGAATGCAAATGCATATCGGTTACTTGATATACAACCCGTATTGAAACATATTATTATGCCATTAGCTCATGAAACGAAGCCATTTTGATAGGAATGGTGAAACGTAAGAGCCCCTGCGGTACCTTTGCCAAAATTCCCGTGTGATTTTCTATGATGGCAATTGGTTTACACGTAACTGGTACACCAACGAGTCCAACCCAAATAGATCTATACACATCATTCGCGCTTACTACTGAGAGTAATAAACGTTCAGATTATGGGGACTTTAGCAAAGGCAGTTTACTTAGGTCAATAGTAATTTGAATAGCATACCGAAATAATTGCATTTCATGTTTATAGCATTATCCCCCTCGCGGATTATAAAAAGACTGAAATGCGAGGCTATGAACCACCTGATAGTGTAAGGAAATTGATAGCAATGTATATGAAATGAATATAACGCTGTAATATCGTCACGGGGCAACCAGGGGTTAATATATGTCAAGCCGTTAGTTTGAATGAATAGTAAGATTTTACATCGATTCGATTTGATATTAAAATTAACATAAACACCTGTTCGGGCCCTCCATAATCAAAGTCATTCAGTAAACGTTTGAGGAGCTAGGGCACTTTTAAATTGTAAACCCAACAACTCAGTCATAAAAAACGTAATACAAGATGAAACTCCTTAATAATGATGCTACCCTAGTATTTGGTAATGATATAATCTGGACAAACAAATATTTTGAAAGCACATCGATGATGTATGATATAATAGTTTTAACATAAGCGTTTTAAGCATTTTAATATTTATTCAATAATTCTAGAAATGTTAACCTCAAGCGATAATTAAATTTATGTCTTGTAATGTTTTGAATTGTTTTATACTTATTCAAAATGTTAACATTTTTAGACCCTTGAGTTTGAAAGTGGCAGAAAAAACCCTTTGAGTTGCACTTTTATGACTTTGGTCCCTCAGGGTTTAAAAGTAAATCCCAAGAAACCTTGTACTTTAAAAAGTGACATATATATTCCTTGTAGTTTATAACTTGGATAAAATGAAACTTTAGTCCTTTTAGTTTAGAAGTTTCTGAATAGTGTACGATTATAACCCCTTGCATGGATAATTTTTACAAACATGTCCCAAGATTTTCCATGCAAAGCTTATTTAACATTTCAAATAAATATTTAAACAGAGTTTATAATAAACTAAAATATGAAATTAACTCAACGCAAGTTTAAATTAACTGATATTGTTGAAGCTAGGGAAGCAAAACGGGACATAATAGGGTTTTTAAAATGAAAACAACGCGGGTTTTAAGCTCCGAAATTCTTTGAATGACTTATCAATGAACTTATTTAATGTCTATTAAGCTTATTGGGATAGATTATAACAATATTTTAAAAGCTTAGCTTATAGATTAAAGCAAAATCATGAAATTAGGGTATTCGGTGTACATTTTGGATCAAAAAGGTATAACACATAGGTTTTTGAGTTCAAGCTTTATATTATGATTTTAGCTTGAAACATATGAACATTATAAAGGTAATGATATACAGAATATAAGCTTAGAGAAACATGGTCTTGAGCTAGAGCTTAGAAATGGGTTCGGAATCGAGACTTTTAGCTTCGTACCGCCTAGAATCCATCACGACTCCGTGGACGTCTCTTCTTGGTTTCCTATTTCGCATGTCCTTTCTGTACTTGTAGCCTTAAGAAAATCTCACTCATAGATCTATTAGAAGGCAAAGTTGCGTCTAGAAGGGTGATAGAGGAGGAAGTGGGGGGATAAGAAGAACTGAAGTTTTTGCTTCTATTTAAGGTGGAAAATGAACTTGGTGCCAAGTTAACCTTATGATCTGAGTTAAGGACTTTTAATGCTAGAGGTATGAGGAGGTCTATATGATATTTGTTAGGCTATGAAACTAGCTTGAAATGAGGTGTTACCTCTTTTGATGCCGCCGGCAAGGATAAGAAAAGAACAAGCAATCCATGGATGAATTTTAAACACTATAAGTTAAAGATATGTGGATGATAGGCTTACTTGTAAGTAGCTTGCACTCAAGTAGGTGCATTATCAAGTGCTGAATGGAAAAAAACTTTTCAAAATGGTCAAAAAGCTAAGGTTTATGATTTTCGGTACATTTATCTTAATTAGGGTTTTCAAGGCTTGAATTTTCGTGTTAATATTTGGAATTAGAAGATAGGTTACTGATCCTAAGACATATATTAAGGATTATAATCAAAAGTTGATAGGTGGTTTGGGTTAAAATGGGTAGAAAATAAGTAAACGGGTCAAAAGTTCCAATTAGGGCACATTAGGTTTCCTAATCATTGTTTTTTTGTTACCTTAATGTTAAATATGGTGAAATTAGGAATGGAAAGTTGATTGAGATGTTTTAAAATTGAATTATTATAACTTAATTGATATTGGTTTGGGGTTTACAATGATAAAAATGAAGAAACGGTCATGGCTTAAGAACTAGCTCCGGTTTTAGGGTTTAGGTGTTTGAATAGGTTTTGAGTGTAAAAGCGATGTCTGAAAGCTTATGAGTAGAATAATTATGGTTTACACATTGTATATTGAGTTTAGTAGCTTGTACACAAGTGGTGGTGAAGAAATAGAGATAAAAACTGAGGTATAATGACATTTTAATAGATCAGGCTTAATGACATTATATATATGGACTATTAAAGACTTGGACTTTGACTTGAAAGATTTTATATTTCAAATGAATGTTATATTGTTTGTATAAATGATTTAATAGCTTGTGTAATTCACTTTAGAAATTAATCATATTCAGTGGAATTAGGGTTTAGAGGCATCCATAACTTTTAAAAGCCCATTTTGTATAATTTGCAAATGGTACATTATATGAGCATATGTACTTCTGAAATAATGATATTATGAATTGACTTGACATATTTATTATGATAGCTTGACATATATAAGATAGGAATTCGCCATAGTGTAGGTTTGCATGAGCACGTTAACGTTAGTTATGCAAGAAATGTTTCATATTGAGATTGGCAAAGTAATGTAATGTAAATAAAGTGGAAAAGTTTCCTGAAAAAGGTAGTTCATATATAATTGATAGATTGGTACATCAACTAACTTAATAAGGATATTTACATTATGAAACTTTGTGGGAATGTTATACATGTGTACTGTTTTGTCCTATACAATATCCATTCTAAGTATGATGGGGAACAAATGCTCTTTCCATGTTCATTTTCCTGACACAGAACTTGTCTTATACTCCTCTTTAGATAAGTTTACTTCTAGAGATAGAGCTTTGACTTATTTGCTTTCAAACTATCCCCAATCCCGCCTCTTCTTTAGGTCTCTTGTCTCTGTGTCTTCTAGTTGTTGGAGATTGTAATGGGGCATCATACTATTGCCACAATTCACTAAACCCATCACCTTCTTCTTTGGCTTAGGCTTTATTCACTGAGAACGCCTCACTGAATACTAGAGTCTTTCTTGTAGGATCAGGCTAAGCATCTTGAAGGCAACTCACTAAGTGACTGTTCACTCAGTGACCTTGAATTGTTAAATGATATTTACACTTAGGTTATTTTGTATTCAAATCCTAAGTGAAAAGATCAATGCAATGAAATGGGCCGAACAAATCACCCCCTAGTTTAGATATATTTATACTAAGTGTTTAAATCAGTATGAGTGAGTAGTTACAGCTTCTTCTCACACCTCACACGGTCAGAAAGCAATTAAGGGACACTTATAAAAAAAGTACTTCATGATTCGATTACAAGGTCCTATCAGTCTATTACAAAAGATAATACAAAATAATCATAGGATGCTTCATTCTACAAATCCCAATGCTTCAACTTCACTTTCATGGATTTTAGCTTGTCTTGGTCCTGGGTATCTTGCAATCAACTATCCTTAGCTTCGAGGAGAATATTGCAATTCTCTTCATCTTGACCATTAAGGCCTCACCATGTAAGATACAAGATAGACCACTCTAACCTTGTGATATCATCCATCTTTGGAATACCTGAATCCCCCAAATACATCTATAAAGAAGATCCCATATTTAGGTTCTTAGATAACCATATGATTGACAAAAGGAATTCCTTCAGGGAGGCTCCTTTTACACTCCAGCCTAGGCACCTTGACTTAAGGTTCCAGTTCCATATGCTTCCTCTTCCTTCCTGAGGTTTGGGATGAGGCTTGCTCATGGATTAGGGCAGGAAGCGCAAGATTGGAATCCCAATTTCCCTTAAAATTTTATTTTAATTCTCCACATCTCTTGCTCAAGATGTCATCAAGTCTTTGAACTACAAAGTTCTTTTCTTTATGTATGATTGGACCCAATTCCAATCAATTCAGTGAATTCCAAAGTCTAAAGAACTGATGGTTGGTAAAGCGTCAAAAAGTTTCTTTATCAATGTCCGGAATACATATGCAATAATAGGCTTGTGTTGGGATTGATTCTTCTGACATCAGATGCTAAGTTAAGCTTGATTCTGTTTGTATAGTCCACATGTATGCTTCCACTCTCCTCGTTGACTTTGTCAGGCTTTTAAACCTTTTTAAGTGCTCTCCTTAGGACTTCATGCTCAGCATCTCTTGTTGATCCCACTTCAATAGATCAATTCCTTAAGTTGTTATAAGGTTTAGGTTATATTAGATAAGCTAACACAACTATAGTAGAAACTGTTTAGTTGTATTAAAGATTAAAGAAGAATTATCAAAGAAACAGTACTTTCAGTGTATATACAATTCAACAACTAAGCTCTAATATTAATAATGATAATAATACACATACTTAAAGTATTAGGGTTGACAAAGACCTGAAGCTAAGAATTTGATACACTAAGATGAATTTTTGGTTTTGGTGTCTGTACATCAAACATTATCACTCGGACCTCCTTTATCCACAAAGAGTCCTATGTCGGACTACAATACTCTCCCTAAGTATTCTAAAATCTTTCTATAAAAAAAGTAAAACATACATTTAAGCAGTACTAACTACAGCATTAACTTGATATACAACTAGCATATAACTAACAAGCATAATTTACACTAGCAAACATTAACTTCAAGCTGAGTAGTTTAACTTTTATACTAGCAATTAGTAACTTCTTAGCATATTTCTTTGAAGTTTTCATCACAGCACTAATATTTACTAGTAGTACTACTGTATACTAACAATAGTAAACACTATTAGCTCATTTTCTTAGAATCTCTGAGCAGTAATAACTCCCTGAGCGGACATTAACACAAACATGAGCAGCATAATCCAACAGCATCAAGAAGACTTTACCCCTAACAATCCTCAAACTAAGCTTGCCCCTCTACTAAAATTGATATTCTTTTCAAAATCTCAAGATTCTTTTATTTAAAGCTTCATCAACACCAAGGAGGATGCTTCAACACTATCTTACTTCTTTAAGCAGTTTTATGATGAATTTAAGAAGCCGATAAGCCATTTCACTTTCATAATCAATTTTAAGCTTCTTTTCCAACATCATTGAAAGTGTAAGTGGTGCAAGGGGATACTTTTTTTCTACCAACATATAAATTTGCATATGTTTTAATCCTTAAGGAATGTACCCATAGGAGTCATACAACAGCATCCAATTCAACCTTTGTATCTTGTTGATTCTTCCATACTTTATCTTCTACATGTGGTTCAAACATTATTTTTAAATCACCCTATAATATCAAATCCAAGTCTTCCACTGGTCTTGTTGACTCATATTTAGCTTTTACCAACTTGTACAAATCTTCCAAATCTTCCTTGTCAAAAAATTTTTAAGCATAACTAAAGATTATGTAACATTTAGACTTTCCATCAGCTCTCAATTATTTGCTAATACTTTTTCTTCCTTCTTATGAAATATTCCATCAACCAATACTTGGGCCTTACTAGCCAAAGGAAAAGCATCAATTGCTACGACTTTTTCTTTTTCATCTGAATGATTTCCATTCTCTAGTTTTCTGCTTTTTCATTGTCATCTTCCACCTTTTGGTTCTTTGTAATCTCTTGTACCAGCTCTATTCCTGCTCTCTTTTCTTTTCCTTCCACCAACTCTGTTCTAAAGTCTTCAAATGTATTTACCCTTTTGAATGCTCTGTCAAACATCTCTTGGATAAAATCAAACTCTTTTAACTTCAAATCATTAATCTTGTATCCTTTCATGTTCTTTAGGTAAGTACATATTATTTTCTCTGTTAAGCTTTTGTTGGTGGTTTGTTTCTTTTCTCTTCTTGCTCATTTAGCTGCAAAATGCTTTCTTCTATTTCCTCAAGAGTTGTTAAAATAGTGTAGCCTTTTTCTTCATAGACAAACTCTTTCTTGTTCTTGTGGCTTTCATTCTTTCAGCCTATTGATGATCAGCATCAATCTTTTCCTGGTATATCATCCCATGTTTAGCAATCAAGGCAATATGACTTCTTTCCTTTTCCAGCTTTTTCTCTTGCAAGTCATTCTTCTTTATCAAATTCCCCAGCTGTAAAAATTAAAGCATTTTCTTCATCAACAAGATTTGATCTTTCTCTTCACAGGTACATCAATATCCCTTTACCTTTTTCCTATGATTGTTGTGAAGATATTGTTGTTGTATTAGATTCACCCAGCTCTTGTATAACAACCCTTTTGTTCTTGGATTTTGTACTTTTCATTTCTATAAGTGCTTGAGCCAAAGTAATATCACCATCATCATCAGTAGTTGTTGTAGCAGCACTAACAGCTGTTGCATCACTAGCAGTACTAACTACATTACCAGCAGTACTAACATCTTCAACAACATTAACTTCATCATTTACCTTATTAGCAGCAACTTCTTGTTCTGCAACAAACACCTCCTCACCATCTAAAATATTCACATCAAACATCTCTTCATCCACATTTTGAACACTGACCATGGTAATTTCTTCATCTGCATCAATAGCATCAATCCTCCCCTGTTTGGATGCATCCTCACCCAAACTTTCTTCACTATCAAAGGATTCTACCCTAGCAGTCAAACCAACTTTGTATAATCTCTTCAGCTTATGAGTTCTTGACCTAATTTTCTTTTCAAGCTTCTTGACCCTTCTTTTCAAACTAACAATCTCATTATGTTAAGAGGTCTTTGTCTTCTCCAAATCAAGAACCCTATTTTGTAAAGTGGTACATAGTGTCATCAATTCATTAAGTTTAAGACTATCCTCATCACTTCGAAGTGTGTTACCTCTTACGAGCAGCGAATCATTGGAATGTTTATATACACTTTCAAACCTAGTTTGAGCAGTAGTATCCCCTATGCAACTGCCACAAGAGGGGACATTTTGCTAGGGACTACAGAACTCTAAGAAATCAAGACAACAAGAACAAGGAAAGCTCAAGAAGGAGTGTGCCTATAGAAACATCCACTTCCACAGCTTTGGTGTCATGTGATGGTCTTGGTAGATATGACTGGAGTGATCAGGCAGAGGAAGGGCCTAATATGCACTCATGGCTTTCTCATCTTCAAGTCCTGACTCAGAGGTATCCAATGATTCTATTTGTTCAAAATCTTGTTTGGAAAACTGTTAAACTTCTTAAATCTCAGAATGATAACTATTAAAAGGACTTTAAGAAATTCATGATTTTAATGGTTCTAGGTTATAAGACAGGCTTAGAGTCAGTGGAAGAAAAACTTGAAGTTTATAAAGCAAATGAGTCTATTTATTTACAAGATATTAAGGGCTTAAAATTTGAAATTCATATACGAGAAATAACTATTAGAGAGCTTAGGAAGAAGCTTGAAATAGTTCAAAAAGAAAAAGATGGCATTCAACTTAATGTAGATAAATTTGAACATGCATCTAAAAGTTTAAATAAGCTCATAGAGTGTCAGATAGTTGACAATTGCAAGAAAGGTTTAGGCTATGAAAATTATAATGCAGTTCCACCTCCCTACACATGAAATTTCATGCCTCCAACACCTGATTTGTCTTTTACTGGTTTAGATGAGTTTGTTAATGAGTCTGTAGTTGAGAACTGTAAAGCCATGTCTAGTAAAGAAGAGCCTAAGATAGTTAAGAAGTATGATGATGCCCCAAGTATTGAAGAATAGGTATCAGATGATGAGGAAGAGGATGTGTCTTAGCCTAAAACTAAAAATAAAACAGTTAGGCCTAGTATTGTTAAGAAAGAGTTAGTCAAATCTAAACAACAAAAAACTGCTAGGAAAACTGTTAAACAAGTTGAGCAACATAGGCAAAACACTCACAGTCCAAGAGGCAATCAAAGAAATTGGAACAATATGATGTCTCAAAAACTAGGAAGCAATTTTGAGATGTTTAATAATGCCTGTTATGTGTGTGGAAGCTTTGATCATTTGCAGGTTGATTGCAATTACCATCAAAAACTATTTCAAAGGATGGTAAAACCTCTTTGGAACAATGCTCAAAGGGTGAATCATCAAAACTTTGCTAAAAAGACTCACCCTGTGTAAACACTTGGTTCCAAAGCAGTACTAATGAAGTCTTGGTTTAGTATCAATTAATTTTACCTGATAGAACTCAAAATATTTCAAAAACAGCTGTAATGGTTAATACTGCAGACAAGCTTAATGCTACTCACTCAAAAACAATAGTAAATGCTGCTAGACCAATGTCATATCTTTCTAAAATAGCACATTCAACTATTAATAGGCCCATTCATAAGAACAAAATTTAAAAATAGTAAAAAAATTTTTTATTAAACAAAGGGTGTTAATACTGGTTAGGGGTCAAAAAATTTAATACTGCTAGGCTAAAAGCAATAGTTAATGTTGTTAAGGACTCAGCTTGTTGGGTTTATAGATAGGGAAACCAAAGCAATTAAAGTTTTTTTAGACTATGTTTCTAAACACAACAGTGCATCAATCATCCTAAAAAAGTTTGATTACATTGATGCACAAGGTAGATCCAAGTCAGTAATGGCTTGGGTCCCCAAAAGAAATAGATTTTCTTATCTAATGTGCAGGGCAATCCACAAATGAATTTACAGGATCAATGAGTGATTGATAGTGGAATGGCTAAGGCACATGACGGGAACATTGTTCCTAATTTACAGACTATGAAGAGATAGATGGAGGATATGTTTGTTTTGGAGGGAATTCTAAAGGAGGGAAAATCACAAGAAAATGTACCATTAAAACTCATAATCTAGATTTTGAAAATGTGTATTTTGTGAGAGAGTTAATGTTTAATCTCTTTAGTGTCTCACAAATGTGTGATAAAAATAATAGTGTTCCTTTTTAATGAACCTTTGTAATGTTTGTGTTTTATCTCCAACACTGTAAGTTAATTGTTGGAAAGTCGAGTTTAGCTTAGAGTTCTTAGAAAGAACTATACTGTATAGTACTTGATTTAAAGAAAATAGTTCCCTAGCTCTGGAGGTTATGAACTTACCCTTTTGCCAAAAGCCACATTGATGAACTCTAATAACTTTGGCATAGTTAGGCTAGGTCACTTAAATTTTAAATACATGAATAAAAAGTTGGTTAGGGAAATATTGTAAGAAGGTCTACCTTCCATAAACTTTTGTAAATGATCAAACCTGTTGCTTGTCAAAAAGTGAAAGCAGCTCAGAGCCTCTCTGTAAGTACAACATAGAGAAAAATCAATCAGTCTTCCTTTACATGTTTGTAGCATATGGACCTTGTTTGGTCCAACATTTGTAAAAATCCTTATGAGAAACTGTTAATACCTAGTTGTCACACAGATGATTTCAGTAGGTTTACCATGGCGTTTTATTTCTATCTACTAGGATGAGACTAGTGGGATTCTTAGTCCTTTATAAATAGGAGATAGGAAAATCATAATAGGTATAAGGTTTAAGGTGATTAGATGTGATAATGGAAATTAAGTTCAAAAATAGAGAAATGAATCAGTTTTGTGAGATGAAGGGTATTTTGAGACAATTTAGTGTAGCTAGAACTCCTCAACAAAATAGAGTTGCTGAGAGGAGGAATAGGACACTAATTGAGGCTGCTAGGACTATGCTAGCTGATTCTAAGTTGCCAACTACTTTTTGGGCAGAAGCAGTTAATACTGCTTGCTATGTGCAAAATAGAGTGTTAGTAGTTAAGCCTCATAACAAGACCCCATATGAACTTTTTAATGGTAGAACACCAACTTTAAGTTTTATGAGACCATTTGGGTGTCCTGTTACCATTCTCAATACCATAGATCACTTAGGCAAATTTGATGGTAAGGCTGATGAAGGTTTCTTTGTTGGATACTCTATGAATAGTAAAGCCTTTAGAGTATTTAATAGTAGAACAAGGATAGTGGAAGAAAATTTGCATATTAGGATTAGTGAGAGTACACCTAATGTTGTAGATAATGGATCAGATTGGCTATTTGATATTGATGCACTAACAAGTGTTTGGAATTAAAACACTTCGTGTTAGTATGCAAGGGGATAAGTTAGTACTGCTAAGCATATTTTAGTACTGTTCAAGGTTTTTAGAGAAAACCGCTAAGTGTTGAACTAACAGTACTAACCTACTTAGTACTGCTAGTGTAAACTTAGTACTGCTAGTGTTATTGTAGTACTGCTAAGTATTAAGACTGCTGAAAGACTTAGTACTGCTGATGGAAGATTACAACTGCTAAAGAGATAAAGACGTGTGAAGAGATATGTATAGAAGATATTCAGTGTATATCTTATTTAGTTTGAAAGATACGTATCAGATTATAATATAGAATATTTGTAGTTATCTTGTAAAGGACTCCTTAGTGTATAAAAGGAGGTTCTAGGTTAAAGAGTTGAATATATCTTTTCATTGTATTCGTAGCTTCAAGGTTGTAAACCCTAGTACTACACAGAGTACTCGTATTATTCATAATAATAATATTGGAGCTTTTCAGTTATATCATTGTTCATACATATTCGCTGTTTCATCAATATTCTTTTAGGTATTAAAGAAGTAGATTCCGCAAACTCTTTAATACATACACAAAGTTTCTACCATTGTTATTTTGGATTTATCCAAGGTAACATAATCTTTACAAGCTAAAGAACAGATCGATCAACAAGTGGTATCAGAGCTTGTGTTCTGAAACTTTGATCTAGAAGAAACAAACAAGAAGAACTCTTTACTCACAAAAAAGAAATGGATCTAGAAACTGCTTAAACGAATACTACTACAAAATTTCCCATTCTCAAACAGGGTGAATATGAGATGTGGAAGCTAAGAATTGAGCAATACTTTCAAGTACAAGACTATGCTCTATGGGATGTCATAGAGAATGGTAACTCATTCGTGCCTGCGATTCAATCAGCAGCAGAAGCAGCTGGATCATCTACAACAATATCAAAACCTGTAACTGCTGAAGACAAGCTCAAAAAGAAGAATGATGTCAAGGCAAGAAGTTTGCTACTGATGGCACTTCCCAATGAACATCAGTTAACTTTTAATCAGTACAAGGATGCTAAGACCTTGTTTGCTGCTATTGAAGCAAGATTTGGTGGTAATGAGTCACAAGAAGGACACAGAAGACACCTTCTTGTCCTGAAGCAGACTGTATGAGAACCTTCAGTGCATTAGTGAAGAGATTCTCTTGACTCCATTTTTAATAGGCTTCAGAAGCTTATGAGTCAGCTAGCTATCTTGGGTGTTAAAATTTCACAAGAAGATCTAAATTTAAAGTTTTTAAGATGTATGCCTTCTGAGTGGAATACTAATGTTGTGGTCTAGAGGAATAAGCCAGATCTAGACACTATGAGCTTTGACAATCTTTACAACAACTTCAAGATTGTTAAACAAGAGGTAAAAGGAACAGCAACCTCAAGTTCAAACTCTCAAAACGTGGCATTTGTGTCAACTACTAGCCCAAACATTACTAATGAACTTAATACTGGTTATAGAATTAGTACTGCCAGTTCTCAAGTTAGTACTGCTAGCTCTCAAGTTAGTACTGCTAACTTAAGTGATGCCACAGTCTATGCATTTTTGGCCAATCAACCAAATGGGTCTTAACTTATACATGAGGACCTTGAACAAATCTATGAAGATGACCTAGAAGAGATAGCTTTGAAGTGGCAGTTAGCATTGCTAAGCATGAGGACAATAAGGTCTTTCCAGAAAACTGGTAGAAAAATCAATATCAATGGAAGTGACACAGCTGGATATGACAAGTCCAAGGTGGAGTGTTTCAACTGTCACAAGTTGGGACACTTTGTAAAAAAAAAAAATAATTTAAAAAAAAAAACAAAAAAAAAAAAAAAAAAAAAAAAAAAATAAAAAAAAAATTTTTTTTAATATTGTTTTTATAAAAAAAAAACAAAAAAAAAAAAATAAAAAAAAAACAAAAAAAAAATTTAAAAAAAAAAAAAAAAAAAAAAAAAAAAATTTTTTAAAAAAAAAAAAAAAAAAAAAAACAAAAAAAAAAAAAATTAAAAAAAAAAAATTAAAAAAAAAAAAATAAAAAAAAAAAAAAATAAAAAAAAAAAAAACAAAAAAAAAATTAAAAAAAAAAAAAAAAAAAAATTAAAAGTAAAAAAAAAAAAAAAAAAAAAAAACACAAAATTTTTTTTTTTAAAAAAAAAAAAAAATTAAAAAAAAAAAAAAAATAAAAAAATACAAATAGATAAAATTAAAAAAAAAAAAAAAAAAAAAAACCCCCCCCCCCCAAATAAAAATATTTTAATTTTTTAAAAAAAAAAAATTTGTAAAACAAAAAAAAAAAAAAGGGAGTGTAGAGGACCTAAGAACCAAGATAGCATGAACAAGAATCAAGACAACTCTAGAAGGACTGTAAATGTGGAAGAAACTCCTTCTAAAGCCATGTTAGCTATTGATGGAGCTGGTTTTGATTAGAGCTATATGGCAAATGACAAAGTCCCAACAGACATGGCTTTTATGGATTTTTCAGACTTTGAGGTACATAATGACAAAACTTCTTCAAAAATGGTATGTACTTAATTACACATACCTTTTACCTTTAAAAATGAGCTAAAATAACCAAAAACGGACTTAAAATGCCAAATATACGCTTGTTTTGCTAATTGTATTGTGCAGGAACGGATATCTAAGAAAAGGACGAAAAACAAAGCCAAACGACAACACGCGACTCTGAATGGAAAAGACTATGAAAGTTAAGGCAAATCGAAGCCAAAAAGTCATTCAAGTCAAAAAAGTCAACAGAAAAGTTCAACTGGTCAAAGTGAAGAGTCACCCAAGTCAAACCCCGAAGCCAAAAAGTCAAAACAAATCAAGAAATATAAGTTTAAGGGTTGAAATTGCCAAACCCCTAAACTTATATTTATAAGAGAAAAGAGAAAATGAAAGACAAGGGGCCAAACTGCCATTTTTGCAAAGATACACTACGAGGGCCAAAACTGTCAAGCCCTAAAAGTCTTATACACCAAGGACGGCTCATGCAAAGAGACATATAACTCTTGGGGACTTGTTTTGCCAAGTCCCCAAAAGTTTTAACATCACAAGGGACCGTGGTGCAATCAAACATAACACCAATAGGGGCTAATGTTGCCAAAACCCCAAACCCTTGCCTGGCAATTTTACCAAAGATTCAAAATATAACACGCGGTTTAACCTTCCTAACCGTCTCCTACAACAAACTTTCCCGCCCAAACTTACAACAAACCCATCTTCATCAAAAACCCTTCCCCGCTCCTCCAAGCTCACTTTACCTCGTATTTAGCCCATTGCCACATCATTGCGCACACGTGTCATCATCTAATTGGCTCAAACACCTCATCAATCACGATCCAACGGTTTGAATTCAAGTTCAAAAAGATCGATGGCTAGAAATGATCAATGCTCCTCCATCCTCTCACGGATTCTCTCTATAAATAAGAAGCTCAAGCATTCAGAAAAGAGTTAGTTAGTTTTAGTTTTTTTTAGAGTTCAGTTTTATACTTGTAATTTTCTCTTAAGTTACTGTTCATTTAAGTCGTATTAAGTTCTTATTAAATCCTTTCAATTTTAGTTGTGCTTCTTGTTACTACACTAAGTTCAATTGTGATTGTGTTTAAAATTTCATGTAATAAGCTGTTTCTAGCTTATAAGCTTGTAATAAGCTCATTGTAGCTTATTTTGTTTTCTCTAATTCTCAATTTGTTCAAACATTACTAAAAGCTTTCTACATTCTGTTTTTGTCTAATAGTGTTCAAATATGGTCATTTGAGTTCAATTTGAGTCATAATGAAGGCTATTGGAAGAATAAGCATCATATAGCTTATTGAGCTTATAGCTCAGGGTATAGAGGCAAGGTGCCAATTAGGTTCATGTTTTTAAGCCACTCACTCAACAAGAGTGGCTAGGTTCTGAGACTACATAAATCTCAGGTTTCACATTCTTAAGTTCATTTCAGCTTATTCATTTAGCTTATTTCTATACCTTTGTTTTTCCTTGTGTTTAAATCCTGTTCAAATAGCTTAGTTAGTTTAGATACTCAAATGCTTTAAGTTTTCTTAGTTAAAATTCATTTAGTTTCATTTCTACTTTAATTCTGTCAAAGTAGTATAAGTAGCTAGCTGAGAAACTAGCTTATTCTTCTTAATAAGCTAGGACTTTTAGTGCTTAAATAGTTCAAATAGGTTAGTATAAAATAGAGTAGATATAAGGTTTTGTCAGTTTAAGCTTTAAAATAGATTTTAGATAAAAAATTAGTTGGGACAGAATTGGTGAAGGGGTGTTTGGGTTAAGCTGTATTTGACTCTAAAAGTCATCAACATTCTGTCATTTCCTTTTATGCATTTGAGATTTCCATAGTTAACAAGTTTTAGACAGGTTTTAAAAGTTAGTTAGAAGAATTCAAAAGTTTAGAACTTCAGAACTCCTTGTTTGCACCAGGACAGGTTCATTGAGCAAGGGATTTTAGGATGTAGTGTTTTACAACTTTCTATTGTTGAAGATTTGTCAATATAAACTTAGATACAATGAGTTAAGTGAGTGAATGAGTTTTAAAGCATAAGTTTAGCCTGCAAATAGGATTTTGGTCAATCACATCAGCAACAACAGTTTCTGCTGTTGTTGCTAGCCACTTTTCTAGTCAAATTTAAGCTTTTATAAGTAGAAGTTAGAGATTAGAATTAAGCACATTTCTAGACCTCCATTAGATTTATACAAAAAACCACTTAAGTTTCATTTTAAAGCTTTTAGTATAGCTTATTTTTCTTTATAAAAGTGACATAGCAGCATAATTGGATTTTAGCTTATTTTTCTTAGAATTCTCATTTCTAGTTGTAATTTTGAAAAACCTTTTATCTAGGTTAGATTTAAATCTATAGATTAGCTTATATTCTAAATTTCAGCTTTGTAGGACTAGGAATAAGCTGTTTAGCTTATTAGAAAAGCTCAAAACAGCTTTAAGCCTAAAACTTGCACTTTTCATTAGCAAATCTCTTTATAATCTTGTTTACTCTTAGCTTATTACTTTTTAGAAGTCCATAGTACACATCTTAAGCTTCATTTAACAACTTTTAGTTTTAATTTTCATTTAGAAATAAGCTAGATAAAAGCTAAAGTTTGAAAAAGCTAGAAAACTCCTAGTTTCTGTGAACAGGAACTAAAAGCTTATTTTATAGCTTATCTAGTTGTTAAAAGTTGAAAGTGTCTTTGTTAATGTTGTTTAGAATAAGCTCCTTAGTAACTTTGTAGTTTTAAGTTTTTGCTAAATCTCAATTTTTCAATAAGCCAAAATAAGCCATAGCGTAGGGTCTGTTTAGTACTTTTCCAATAGTTAAAGGTTAATCGTTTACACTGAAGTGTAAATTTTCAAAAGTTTGCCCGCCTACCCTTTACTTTCCTCTTTTACAATTTCTACCCTAGACTTTTAGGAAAAATAAAAAAAGGGGGAAAGACAAGAGGTCCGGGTGAGCAAGACTCGAACCCGTGACCTCTCGATACAAACCCCCTTTTGTACACACTTATACCGCTGCGCCCTTGGGTCTTTTTCGTTAAAGACTCAAGGGCATTAGTATTTATGTACGTTTTGGGCCATTAAGCTTATAAGCTGTTAACAGCTTATAACGAGCTTATTTTTAAGCCAAACTTTTATTTCTTATTTTTCGTAGGATTGTTATAGAGTAAAGTATTTTTTGTAAAAATTTCAGAATTTTTCGAAGTAGTTTAGTATTTTTTACAATTTAATTTAGTTAAAAGTTTTAAAAATTCATAAAAAATACAAAAATTATCAAAAAAATATTTTTCTTTTTTAGAAAATTTTCTTTTGTCATATAGTTTGTAGGAAAATTTTAAAATTTTTTGTAGGGTCATTTTTACAACTTTTCCTTTTTTAAAGAACGGTCCGGGTACGGGATTTTGTCTTGACTCGTTTTTGGGTCAAACGAACTCCGTTTTCGGTCTAGTCTTTTTCATTCTTCGTTATTTGTCCCGTAGAGTAGTTTAGAAGCAAAAATTTCTTTGTAGGGTTATTTTTAAAGGTTTTAGGTTTTTCCCCCTTTGTTCGGGATTCGTGCTTTCGTTTTTTAGCTTAATTTCATAATTTTTAGGTTTTTCTTAAACGTTTTAGTTTGTTATTATCTAATTTGACTTTTCCACACTTTCAATTCAATTCTCTCCTTCAAACTCAAATCTTCGACTGTATCGATTCTCCAGTCCAGCCTCGTTGGGGATAAACGACCCGGGAACATTCTATACTACTTCTCGGTATCATTGATTGTGTTTTAGATTACACTTGCTATATATATTTTATATTTTATTATATATTATATATATTTTAAGGTGTGGTTTGGACGGATCAATTTTTGGCGCCGTTGCCGGGGAGGCTGTGAAAACGATTATCGTTACGTTTGACAATTTGTGTTTGAATCTGTGAATATTTTCTTTTATAAACATATAAAAAATACAAAAATATAATATTCTCAACTGAGGTATTATCATAATAACTTCCGGTGAACTTGTTGGTTCCCAACTCGAACAAAAGATTTAAAAATTTGCCTTTGTGTCACTTGTGAAACACGGCTCACCTTTAATTGATAAACAAACTATAAGAGGGGTATAAGAAGGGTTGTTCCGAGGAACTACGACCCGAAAGGAGAAGACAAATTGTATTTGTATCAGTGAATAATTCTTTTATAAAAAAACAAAATAAAATACAAAAATATTTTTCATTTTCTTTTATTAGTATACATATCAGATAAAAAAAACAAAGAAAACCAAAAATATAAAACAATGTCCATAAAAACGAAAATAAAATTCACAATTGGTATATAATAACCAAAATATAATATTCCTCAACTGAGGTATTAACATAATAACCTTTCCCGGTGAACTTGTTGTTTCCAACTCGAACAAAGATTTTAAAAAACTTGCCATTGTGTCTCTTACGACAAACTCTACGCTTGAAAAGTTTAACAAACTATAAAGTGGGTATAAGGATGGTTGTTCCTAGACTACGACCCAAAGGAGAAATAAGCTTCGGCTATACCTACTCCTCCGCTCACGCGCTGTGAGTTTTATCTTTTTGAGAGCTACCGTGAAGGTAGAGTAATTATTAGGTTTAAGTTGTCTTATCTTCCTCATTGTCCGTATAAAATCAATAGTGAATAAATCATTGAAAAATCCAAAAAAAAATTAGAGAAAATTGTTCTTTGTTATATTTCTATTTTTGTGCATGCGCACTCGTTCCAAGCAAGTAGACTTCGACAACCACAAGTTCGACAAACTGTCTGTGAACTCCAATCGTTGAGAAACCTATAATACCACCATTAGTCACCGATGTACTATAATCTCTGAAACTATGGCGCAATTGCTCGAAAGCACCCACCCCGAGGGATACGAGGATTGCGATCTTGTTCCCATCACCGAAATACCGCAAACAACTTTGAGATCAAGCAAGGCTACCTAAGTCTTGTTCAAAAACAGCAATTTTTTGGACTTACGATAAAGAAACCCACCATGCCCCACATCCTATACTTTCAACAAGATCACTTCTACGATGAAGTTCCCGAACCCCGAACGCCCGAGTAACGTCGGTTAGCCTTTATGCTTTTTCCCATTTACCCTCGAGGAGCATCCGGATTTGGCTTGAAAAAGAGCCCACCTCGATCGATTTCTTAAAGGATGATCTTGTGGTCGAATTTATTACAAATTCTTCCCTCCCTCTAATACGACAAAACTCAGAAATGAAATCACGAGATGTCACAAAAATTTGATGAAGGACGATTTACGAGGCATGGACCGATCAATGATCTTCTAGGGGATACCAGCAAGATCATGTGTTTTCAGAATTGTCATCAACTACGAAACATTCTATAATGCCCTAAATTCAAATGATCAAGATACATATGAACTCTGCTTCCGGTGTTAACATCTTAGACAAAATGCCTCGAGAATGTTTAAAAATCATCGAGAAGCAATCTAAGGTATGTCAATCAAGAAACAAAGCTTTGTAGCTAAAATGAGTACAAGGCTCTTCCACCCAAGCAGTCTCATCATAGATGTGCTGAACTTAAGACATGGATCGTGCATTAATTCCGATCGAAAGAACCAAAACCTCCCAGCCTCCGCACCCTGTATGAAAAAGCGGTTGAGCAAAGTTGTGTTACTTGGGGGGAGGTCATTTCTTATCAAAACTGTCTCCAACCCTAATAGCACATTAACCATGAAAATATCCAAGAGTATGTGTCCCAGGGCCGCTGCGCCGATTTCAACAACCAAGCTAATACTGGTTATCGACCTCCAATGGTCGCTCAAAAACCAATTCGACCTCCTGTTATTTCCTCCCAGTTCCAGAATCCTCATGCAAATAGTCAAAACAATTTCAATCGAGGAAATAACTTCAATCAAAACAGAGGAAATAATTTCAACCAAGGTCAGATTTATCGACCTCCGGTCAATCAACCAGTAGCTCATCAAGGACCTGCTCCTCAGACACACGGTGTGTCAAAAACAGATTTTGAAACAAAAGAATTCACAGCCAATGATGTAGTGTTAGAAACATGGCAAAACCAAGGGTCCAAAACCGCAATCCCAAATGTCAAATTGACTGACATCTTTCAAAATTTGTACTCTCTGCTAAACAGCACTACTTCCGGTTCTGGAACTCTTCCTTGTAACACTGTTACCAACCAAAAGGAAATTTAAAGGTATCACTACTCGAAGTGGTGTTACCATCCAACGACGAAAACCAGTTTAAACAATGAACCCAGAGGTGACAAAGGACACGATGCCTTCCTGCTAATGAACGTAAGCAAGCCGAAGACCGTCCAACCTCCCTGATTTGTTCAAACTCCAGTCACGTAACATCCAAATCCTGAGCCCAAACGTAGCTCCTTTTGTTGCTACCAGTTCAAAGCAACAATTACCATTTCCATCACGAAGAAATGATGAAAGGCGCAAGGAAAAAGCTAACAACCAAATTGATAAAATCCTATGAAATCTAAGAGATTTAAGTTCGAGATTAGCTTTAACGATGCGTGATGCTCATGCCTAAATTTGCTTCGACTTTAAAAACCTTAATTAGAAACAAAGAAAAATGAGCTAATTGGCGAGAACCGTCCATTTTGAATAGAACTGTTGCAGACGGCTCATCCTCAATAATTATACAAAGAAACTTGAGACCCCTGCGCGAACTTTCTTATTTCCATGTGAATTTAAGGGAATTTAACTAACAAGCAACGTATTAGCCGATCTTGGTGCAAGCATTAATCTTAATGCCATATCCGTCTGGAAAATCCGCTCTAGATTACGAACTAACCAACTAGCATGACGCCTAGAGCTAAGCAGATCGTAGACAAGTCACTGAAACCAATCGGGATTTCAAAAGACGTCCGTCAAAAGGTGGGAAGTTTCCAATTTCCATCAGACTTCATATTGTTGATTTGAACCATAACCCCCGAGTACCTTTAATTCTCGGTGCGATGTATCTGAAAAACCAGTCATGCTTTTGATAGATGTTTATAATGAAGGTGAGATTTACCCTTTTTTCGTGTTGCAGGAGCCATCAATTCAATCTGACCAAACTTCAAAATACACAGCTGATTACAACCATATGACTGTAAACAAAATCGACGTCATTGAGATGGCTTGTGGATGAGTATTCACAAGAGGTCCTAGATTTCAAACGTGATCGCGAGTGCAATCCCACTCCACATTTTAGCTAATTGTTTCCACTGCTTCTAACTATGCTTCTCCAAATCTCACTCCTTTCGGGACAGTTGATTTCTTTTAATGGAAGCAGCAATTCCGTATTCTGCTTAGAAGATGATCCAACTTCATCTAATATTTAATCCAACTTATCAGGATCCTGAGGGGGACATCCTGCTCTAAAGCAATTTTAATAGTGAACCACCACCCCCCCACCCAAATCAATGAACAATACAGCCTGGAGTGTAGAAAGGAACTCAAACTCTGTGAAGCAAAATAGATTGAATCATCCGTTGATGAACTCCCGAGTTGAAAACTCAAGGAACTGCCACACCATCTTGACTACGCATTTTTTAGAAGATGACTGACAAGTTTCTGTACATAATGCTAAAGACTTGAAGATGAGGAAAAGGCAGCTCTTCTCAAGGTTCTCAAGTCCATAAAAACACAAGGCGACCATCGCTTGGAAACTCTCCTGTATAAAAGGGTTTTAGCCCAGAATTTTGTATCACAAAATTCTAATATAAGAAGAGACCAAAGAACCATCTGAGGCAAATTCAGAGAAGGTAAACCCTAAAATTCACCGACGTTTCAAGATGGAGGTTAAAAACTCCTGACGCTGGATTAATTACCCCATCTCTGACAGCCCTTGGGTGAGCCCGGTACACAAGTGTACCTAAAAAGGAGGTATGACCGTCAGTCACAAATGCTGATAATGAACTGATTTCCTACTCGATTGGTCCCGGGGATGGCGAGTATGTATTGATTACAGAAAGCTTAATGTAAGCCACCCGAAAGGACCACTTCCCCATTGCCTTGCATGACCAAATCTCGAAAGACTAGCAAGGGAACGAATACTACGTTTCCTACGATGATCTCGGGTTCTTTTCAATAATCCCAAATGACGTCAAAAGATCAAGAAAAGACAACCTTTATACATGCCCATACACGGAACTTTCGCCCTATCCGTCGCATGCCTTTTGGCTATGCCATGCTCCCTAGGCACTCCAAAGATGTATGATGCAATCCTTCCACGATATGATGACAAAACGATGGAAGTATGTATGGATGACTTTTGTCCTTTGGTGACTCCTACACATTCGTCTACGTGCCTATCCCATTTGGAAAATGATGTGAAGCGTGTGAAGACACCAATTTATCTCTGAACTTGGGAGAAGAGCCCTTTATGGTGAAGGAAGGCATTGTTCTCGACAAAAACAAAATTATTCTAATTCGGGACATGAGGTTGATCAGAGCTAAAGTCGAAGTAATACTAAACTCCTCATCCCTTCTGTCAAAGTGTCCCGTAGTTTCCTTGGGCAACGCCAGGTTTTTTATTAACCGACGAGTTCATACAGGACTTCTCGAAAATTGCCCGTCTATTACTCATTTTCTTTGAAAAAGAGACTTCCATTTTTCATCTCTTAATGAGTGTATCGATTCTTTAAATACACTCATGAATGAAATTGACTTGAGTCATCCGATCCTTAATTGCTCCCCGACTGGGACTTGCCCTTGGAACTAATGTGTGATGCAAGCTACTTTGGCAAATGGGCTGTCCCGGGCAAAGAAATAACAAGCATTTTTTCAACCTATACACTATCTAGCAAGACTAATGAACGAGGCTCAAACTCATTACAACTAAACGACCCGAGAAAATGAATTACTTGCCGTGGTGGTATGCTTACAGAAAAAATTCCATTCCTATCTTGTTATGTCCCAAAAATCATGAGTGTATACAGGACATTCATCCATTAAGGTATATCTCTTTGCCAAATAAGTTGCTAAGGCAAGACTGATGCGGTGGATATATCTAAGGTATTCTAAGAAGTTTTCAAGAGTTGGTTAACCATTTGCAAGAAAGGAATCAAGAAAAGGAAGAAAGGGTTTGCAGACTTTGCAAATTACCATCATATCTAATTCCTACTCGATTGGTCACGGGATGGCGAGTATGTATTGATTGGTCACGGGATGGCTCTTCAAGATCAAAGTACCCCATGGTTTGCAGACTTTGCAAATTACCATGCGGGGAAATTCGTGATTAAGGGAATGACATCCCAACAAAAAAATAAATTCTTCAAGGATGTCAAACACTATTTCTGGGATGATCCTTTCCTGTTTAAGAACTGTGCTGATCAGGTGATAAGACGTTGTGTTTCTGGGCAAGAAGCTTTAGACATTCTCAGAGCTTGCCACAGTGGACCCACCAGGGGACACTACGGTGCCAATTACACAGCAAGAAAAATCTTTGATTCAGGATTCTATTGGCCCACCATCTACAAGGATGCCCATGACTTTGTCACCCGTTGTGACATTTGTCAACGTCAAGGAAAAATTACGCAACATGATGAGATGCCACAAAACTCCATCCAAGTTTGCAAAATCTTTGACATCTGGGGCATTGATTTTATGGGGCCGTTCCCGTCTTCAAGAGGGAACAAGTACATACTCGTGGTTGTTGACTACTTGTCAAAATGGGTTGAAGCAAAAGGGTCTCCCAACCAATGATGCCTGAGTTGTTTGCAAATTTTTAAAAACTCTCTTTTCTCGATTTGGTGCCCCCCGAGCTATCATAAGTGATGGCGGAACACACTTTTGCAATGACCAGTTTACAAAGGTCATGCTTAAATACGGAGTCACTCATTGTCTCTCCACCGCGTATCACTCACAAACAAGTGGGCAAGTTGAGGTGTCAAATCGTGGTTTAAAGCGTATTCTTGAGAGAACCGTGGGAGAAAATCGTGCCTCCTGGTCGGACAAACTAGATGATGCTCTATGGGCCTTCTGCACAGCTTACAAAACACCCATCGGGTGCACTCCGTATAAGCTTGTGTATGGAAAGGCATGTCATCCACCGATCGAAAGTTAGAGCACAAAGCCTACTGGGCCCTCAAGCATACAAATTTTGATGTTCAAACTGCGGGTGATCACAAGAAAGTTCATGTTAAGATCGTTTAGCCTATCTAGGATATGTTTTACAAATAACTTATATACGCAGCGGAAATTAAAGAACAATAAGTTATTAGCTAAGATTAAAAACCGCGTTTTCAACGTTGGTGATCGTGTTCTCCTCTTCAACTCTAGACTGAAGATTTTCTCGGGCAAATTGAAATCCCGTTGGTCCGGACCATTCACCATTGTTCAAGTATTTCCTTATGGCACCGTCGAGTTATCTCAAAACTCCGGGCCAAATTTCAAAGTGAATGGTCATCGTATAAAACACTATTTTGGAGGGGACATACCAACCGAAGTTGTCCAGATCCCCCAAACCTTCCCTAAGGACAATTGAATTCAGGGAAATGGGTCAAGCGTCGGGACCTAAAACAAGCGCTTCGTGGGAGGCACCCCATGCTTATCAGTAGTAGTAATAAATAAGTGTTTTTGTGTGAGGAGGCTTACATTTTCCATTACCCGTGTTTTGTCCATGTTTTGTGTGCTTTGTGTTGTATGTCCAGGATTTCCCGGATTGTGAAGACTCTCAAGTATCCACAAGAGTTTCACATCCTCAGCTTCATTTTGGGAATCCAGTATCCAAATCTAATCGACTAAGCGTTTTATCTTTTGGCCACCACTTCATAAACGGTCCTTTAGATTTGGTAGGAACCCTATAAAACATCGAGGACGATGTTTAGTTCTAGTATGGGGGGATCTTTGATTTGATTTTTGCCTGCAGTCGTTGTTATCACGCAATCCCGTTTTACCACAAATTTTTGCAAAAATACCAAAAAATAAATTGACAAATTTTAAAATTTCAAAAATAAAATAAGTGTTTTGTCACGTTTTACTTTCCTATGGTAGAATGAGAAATAATTTTGACTCGATCGGGCGTGTTGACCCTAGCTAGTTCCTCAACTTACCGCTTGTACGGCTTAAGCTTTCCGAATTCGATTGCTTCAAATTTTATAAGGTAAAGAAACAAGAGTGATGAGTTATATATATGTTTATGTGCTGAACAAAACTTACTTATTAGTAACTTGTGGCTTTTTCTCCCATTAGCTCCTAATCCACTAATCATACGTGCTCAATTAATTCAACTAAGTCATCAATGTTTTTAGAAAAACTCAAATTTATAACTTGTTCATTTAAAACGAGATTTTTATGTTCTTAAATAATTCAAAAGTTAAAATGCTAAAGAGCATGAATGAAGTATGAATGCAAAAATGCATGAATATTGAAATTTTGCCAATGAAGCATACATTTGATTATATGGAACAAGTAAAAGATGTGTCGTGATATCCCACTCCGCTAACCACGAGGTGGGGGTTCAAACTAAGACATCTTTACTTCTAGGGATTTGGTGTGTTGTGATATCTCACCAGGAAGCGAGGTCTAGGTGAGGGTTCAAACTAAGACACTTATCCTTAGCCATATTAGGAAGAAGGTGTTGATGTGATTTCTCACTACGCTAGCAACGGGGTGGGTTTTCAAACTAAGAACATCGGTCGTTGGTTGTGATATCCTACTAGGGAGCGAGGCCTAGGTAGGTGTTCAAACTAAGCAACGCATTCCTAGCTTTAAGAACTTATGATTATAATGACGAAGATGTTGCAAAAAGTTCTACAGTTAAAATCTCGTTCTTTAAAATCAAGTTGCAAGGGCCTAATAAGTTGTTGCTTTGAGTCATGATTCATCTTGAATTACGACTATAGAAATAAGTTGATCTATGGTTGAGTTGAAATGAGTGGTTGAGTTGAAATGAGTACACACATTTAAATCATATATTCATGTTGGGAGTTAAAAGTTCACAAGTCATAAGTATGAGTGCTTAGCATTTAGACTTATATTGACAAATGATCTTGTTTAATTGCTTGGTTTGGAACTAGTGAAAAATCGGGGACGATGAATTTATCCGTCAGGACATCCGTAGATTATTCTATGGGCGTTTCTCATTCTATGATCCCAATGTTGATATAATAAAGGAAGTCAAACAGGAAGTTAAACAGGAAGTCAAAGAAAAATCCAAAAATATTAGGGATAGTCAGTGTATGAATAAAAAATGATGAAAACGGGACTTGTCGAAGCTTTTGATTCCTTAGTTTCCCTTGACGAACACTTTGCTACTTTTCAAAGTTATTAGTCGATTCTTAGTTTTCGTAAATGTTTACTTCATAACATTGCGTGAGGACACGGCAATACCTTAGTATGGGGGATTTTGGTATGTTCTTAATTACACATACCTTTTACCTTTAAAAACGAGCTAAAATAACCAAAAACGGACTTAAAATGCCAAATATACGCTTGTTTTGCTAATTGTATTGTGCAGGAACGGATAACTAAGAAAAGGACGAAAAACAAAGCCAAAACGACAAAACCGGACTCGGAATGGAAAAGACTGTGAAAGACAAAGCCAAATCGAAGCCGAAAAGTCAATCAAGTCAAAAAGTCAACAGAAAAGTCAACTGGTCAAAGTCAAAGTCAACCCAAGTCAACCCCGAGGCCAAAAGTCAAAGAAATATAAGTTTAGGGACTGAAATTGTAAATCCCTAAACTTATATTTAAAGAAGAAAAGAGGAGAAAGGAAGATAAGGGCCAAACTGCCATTTTTGCAAAGATATACCACAAGGGCCAAAGCTGTCAAGTTCCTTAACTATTAATCACCAAGGACGAGTCTTGCAAAGAAACATATAACTCTTGGGGACTTGTTTTGCCAAGTCCCCAAAACTCTTATAACCACAAGAACCATGGCTGAAAACACCACATACACCATGAGGGATTAAAAGTGCCAAAACCCTAAACCTATGCCCTGTCACCCCTAACCTCCTTTATAATTTTTTCCCGCCCATTTCAACTCCCAACGAACTCACGGGTCCTCTTCAACTCTTTTACCCTGTAACCCCAATTTCCCCCATGGACAAACCTTTCCCTCCCCCTCCACTATCTTTCCCAGCTGTGAAACTGCCAAGCTGGCAATCCCACAACTCCCCAAGACTTATTTCGACGGGTTTGATGATAAGAACAAGCACCAAGGCAAAATAGAGGGCCAGGATTTGTTTGCTTTCCCCCTCTCACACAACAAACACAAAGACTCAGTTATAAAAGAAGAAGAAGACAGAAGAAAAGAGTAGTTTTTTTTAGTTTCTATTTTTCAGTTTGTAATTTTTCGTAATTTTAAGCAATTTTCTTTCAAGTTTTTAATCAGCTTTAAGCACTTGTATTCTGTAATCTTTAGTTTGTATGTTACTATTTTGAGTAATAAAATTCAGTTTTAAAGTTTCAAGTGTTTTTCATTTCAAAATTTAAGCCGTTTTACTTTAATAAGCTCTTATAAGCTCATTTGAGCTTATTCTTGTTCATAAGCTCAGATTTAGTTAAAACTTGTTAAAGGTCCTTCATTAACTTGTTTTGTTCACTTTATATGAAAGCATGATCACTAGAGGTCACTTGATTCAATTTTGAAGCAACAAGGAGTAATAAGCTAATATAGCTTATTGAGCTTTAAGCTCAAGGTTTAGAGGCTTTGGAAGCCATTAGGCTTTGATTTGTAAGCCACTCATTCAGATAGAGTGGCTAGGTTCTGAGACATTCAATTTCCAGGTTTTAACTTGTACATTTCATTTTAGCTTAAATTTAGTTTACTCAATTAGCTTATTTCTTTGCTCTTATTTGTGTTCAATTGTGTTTAGATTTGTTTAGTTAGCTTAGTGATGTTAATGCATTGAGTTGTTATAGGTTTAGTTCATTAAGATCTTAAATTCTCAAGTTCTGTCATAATAGTACAATGAGCCTAGGAGAGAAACTAGCTTATATTTCCTAATAAGCTGTAAGTTTTAGTGTCAAAATAGTTTAATTAGTGTAGTATTAGTAAGAGTAGATAAAAGGTTTTAATAATTTTAGTGTTAAAATAGATTTTAATGTCACTTTAGTTTTGACAGCTTAAAGTAAAGGGGTGTTTGGGTTAACATTTAAAACGGGTCAAAATGGTTGTGTCTTTGGGTTATGGTCATATAATTTAGTTTAAGCTTAAATTTTAAGCTTATTTAAAGCTGTTTCAAAAGTTTTTAAGGTTCAAAATTGTTTGTCAAAGCTTTTTAAAACCATTTTTTTAAACTGTGACTTTTAGAAAAACACCACAAGTGCTTATTTAGTTAAGCACTTGTGAGTTTGAGTTTAAGTGTCAAAAAGTGTGAGTTTTGTGTGTGTTAAACATGCTGTCAAATACCTTTGGTCTTTTGACTTTGGTGAGTCAAATCCACTAAGTTTGCTTATAGCAGTTTTAAAAGATTCATAAGCTCTTTTTCATTCAACAAATTCAGCTAGTTAAAATGGTTTTTAAAAGTCAAAAATTGGTGCACAACTCCAAAAGCTAGGGTACTAAATCTGTTTTAGCTTATCTTTTTAATTTGAGCTTATTTGACAGCTTTTAATAAGCCTTTGAGTTTAGCTTAAATCTCCCCTGGTGCAAAGGGGAGACTTTAAGCTCTCATTGCTTACCCTTTCTGTCCACTTAAGCCCAATTTCTTGGCTTATTTCAAGAGCTTATAAGCTCTTGTATAAGCCCCTTAAGTTTCAGACCTTAAGGAGCTTATTTGTTGGCTTAATTTTAGGCTTAAACTTGCCTGTTGACTGTCTTTAGCATAGATTAGTGTAGGCTAACTTATTTTTCATCTTAGCTTAATGAGCTTATTTAATAAGCTCATTTTGATCCTAGCAGCTTATTTTGATAAAGTTAATAGTTTAGTTTGCTTATTTCACTTTTGTTAGCTTATTTGAATGCCCAAGCTTAGCTTTTTAAGCCCTTGTTGCCTTTTAAGCATTCTGTCATCATAAGCTGTTCTAACCAGCTTATTAGTTTTAGCTTGTAGTTTCTTTTAGCTTACCTAGGTTTAGATTAAGCCCCTTTTGCTTATTTTTCCAAGTCCTAGCTTACTTGTCCCAAAGTGCCCCAAGACTTAGCTTTTTCTAGCCTCTTAAGCCTTATAAGCTATTCTGTCGAGTTTAAGCTCATTTTTAAGCTTATTCACAGCTTATCACAAAAAGTTGTAGAAGACAAAGTTGTTAAGCCCCACGAGCTTAAC
Source organism: Tanacetum coccineum (assembly GCA_026074375.1). Classification (NCBI taxonomy): domain Eukaryota; kingdom Viridiplantae; phylum Streptophyta; class Magnoliopsida; order Asterales; family Asteraceae; genus Tanacetum; species Tanacetum coccineum. The sequence continues at coordinate 1,971 of BQNB010068013.1, read as the reverse complement.
AACTTTGCTTCTTTGAGTTTTCGAAAAAAAAAAAAAGGGGAAAGACAATTGGTCCGGGTGAGCAAGACTCGAACCCGTGACCTCTCGATACGATCCCCTTTATAACACACACCCTCACCACTGCGCCCTTGGGACTATTTCTCTGTTAGCAGTACCAAGGCAATTTGTAATTATAAAACATGTTGAACCCAAACAGCTAATAAGCTGTATAAGCTTATTCGAGGCTTATTCTAAGCAAATCTGTGTTTCTTATTTTCGTAGATCAATCATAGTTGTATAAGTATATATAGAAAAAATTTCCAGAATTTTTCCAAATAGTTAATATTTTTTAAGATTTTAATTTTACGTTAAAGTTTAAAAATTTATAAAAAATACAAAATTAACAAAAAAATATTTTGCTTTTTATTAGAAAATTTTCTTTTGGTCTTATAGTTTTTTAGAGAAAATACAAAAATTTTCGAAGGGTCATTTTACAACCTTCTTTTTTTAAAGAACTGTCTTGTAGCGGTTTTTTTGTGTTGACCTCGTTTTGGGTCAACAACTCCATTTTTTTTTTCGGTCTAGTCTTTTTTCATTCTTCGTTTATTTGTCCCGTAGAGTAGTTTAGAAGTAAAAATTTCTTCGTAGGGTTATTTTTAAAGATTTTAGGTTTTTCCCCCTTTGTTCGGGATTCTTCTTCCGTTTTACAGCTTTAATCGAAATTTTTTAGGTTTTTCTTAAACGTTTTTGTTTGTTATTGTTTAATTTGACTTTTCCACTCTTTCAATTCAATTCTCTCCTTCAAACTCAAATCTTCGACTGTATCGATTCTCCAGTACAGCCTCGTTGGGGATAAACGACCCGGGAACACTCTATACTACTTCTCGGTTTCATTGATTGTTGTTTTTAGATTATATATATTTTATATTTTATTATATATTATACATATAGTGTAAAAGCCTTCAATCAAGGGCCTTTTTGGTGTCAGAATACCTTTTTTGGATTAGGTTGTCCTCATAGACAAACCTTCCATAGATATCTGCTAGGTCAAGAGTTTGAGTATGATTGACATTCCTCAGTCTCTAAGAGAAGGTTAACCACTTCTTAAGGAGGCTGTTCATGAAACCAACATTGATTTCATGTTTAGAGAGGTTAACACCATCATTGGCAAGCTCATTGAGTAAGGTCTTATAGCGGGTGTAGGTCTGTGAGAGACTTTCAGTGGGTTTAGCCCTAAAAGTTTGATACTCAAGTTTTAGCTCCATGATCCTGTTTTCCTTGGTATCTGAGGGGCCTTTAAAGTTATGAACCAAGTCAGTCCATGTTGCTTTAGCTATTTCACAACTAATGACTGGCTCCATTATGTCATCTGGTAGAGATGACATAATGATGCTTTAAGGCGTTGGTCTTGAACGAACACCCTCCTCTCATCTGGGGTCCATTGGGACTCAAGCTTATCATCACCTTCAACTGTTTTTTTTTGCTGAAATGGACCATCCTTAATACATTTTAAGTAGTATGGTTCCACTCCCGCTAAGTAGAAAAGCATTCGCTTTTTCCGCTTATTAAATTTTCCTGGCTTTAGTTTGGGAGCAATAGCAGCATAGTTGCCTCCCTTTTTGTCAACTAACTGGGGTACATTATTTACTACAACTATTTTAGGATCTAGGTTTTAAAAACTTAAAGCATATTAATGTTTAAAAAGTTTTATAAACCTTCTGCTCTGATACCACTTGTTGTTCCCTCTTAGTTAGTGAACAATAACTAAAGGTTATCATTAACTAACTCATGGAGAGTAAATAAAGTAAGGTATTTGTTCTTTCAAAAGATTTTGTGTAAGTAAATATAACTAATAAGTAAAAGACACAAAAATAACTTTTTAACGTTTAACTCTTTTTGTTAAGAATTATACCCCATTATATGTGAAACTACAATGGGATTGAATGACAATGTGTGTGTATGATATCCTCACTAATAACTTTGCATAAGCCT
>BQNB010068012.1:7852-33991 GCA_026074375.1 Tanacetum coccineum | reverse complement strand
CTTGTTTTGCAATTCACCTAAGACTGTCTTAGAGTAAAAAAACAAACTCAAGTGATTCCATACTTGGATGGCATACAAAATTAATTTTAAGGGTATAATTTGATAAAAACAATGTTACCAAAATTTGTGTATAAGGAAGCATGTATACAACCTTATGACACTTTTTAATTTGAAAAGCTTTCCATTTTTGTTAGTTTTAAAATCTTTCTATAAATCCCTCAATTTTATAAATTTTCAAGCCATTTATAAAATTAGGGTTGCCATTTTTTACAGTATTTCTAAGTTAAAAATCTTACTACGGATAAGGTTAAATCCCCATGGGAAGTAATCAACCCTTGCGAAAACCACTAAACCCCTGCGTTATAAAACGTTTGCAAGAAAATTATAAAATTTACGTATATAGTCCATGATTTTGCAAAGTGCATGTATCAATATATACATAATAAAAATCATGTACTTTTACTCCATATTAATTTTAAAAATCATTTTTGCATAATTATATAAAATTTGCCATAAATATAAAACATGCAAAACAAAATTAATCATACTAAATTAGAATCAATTACGCAATTAATTCAACAAAGGTCTTACCTTTTATTGAAATTAAATAATTCACGTAAAAAAATTCTCATGCACAGAAATATTTAAGCTTAATTAACCATGGGTTACATGCATGTAATCCATGGTTGACAATTTATAACATGATAAATAAGCAACAAATATTTATAGAAAATCTAAAACGTAAATAAAAACTATTTAACATTTTAAAAGATTATATAACATATATTCTATATATTATTACCATAATTGTGTGACCAATTTTAAGCAAGATTATTTCTATAAATAATTTCCTAAAATGAATTTTCACATAAAATGCAAAAATTACACATATATAGGCAGCATATTTTACATAATATGTAAAATATATCCATATATATTATTTTCTTACTTATGTGACCAATTGAAGCAAGATTATTTTACTAAATAATTTCCTAAAATAACTTTCACATAAAAAAGGCAACAAATAGCACATAATATTACAATTAATATTCTACGAGCTACTACGCTTTTTATGTAATTACTACGCTATATGATTTGGCTCGTGATGCGACTGTTGGAAATTGTCATCTAATAACAAATAATATTACAATTAATATTCTACAAGCTACGCAGCGAATCTATTCATATAGCACATGTAATTAACACATAAAACATAAATAAGGAAACATACCGTTAGCAATCAAGCTAGAGAAGAACGAGGATCTTGAAGTACACGCACGTGTGTAATAAACGTGCTTTACCAAAAACTACTTCTAGTTACTAAAAGGAAGTAACCTCCCCGAAGTTCATACACTACACGTCTAGCAGTATCATCTGAATGCCAGTTCTTGACCAACGAATATGATAACACAAAAACCAAAACCAAAAAACCCCTAGGTTTTACTATTTACAATCGAACATCAGAGAGGAGAAGACAAGGGATGTCAATTATAAGCTCTAGGATCCTCCTTATACATGAATGTATTTGGGTTTACCTAAAATAAATACCAAACCCCTTTTGGGTTCCATATCCAGTCAAACACCCCTTTGGGTTGACTTTTTAACTTTTCTAATTATTTATGGTTAATTACATTTAATTACCCATTAATTAAAAGCCTTATTAGTTAGTTACATCTAACGAACTAATTAACGACCGTTAGTGTTCATTCGTCGAATCATATATTAATATAAATAATAAATATACAATTATATTATTATTAATGTCACAACCATAAAATTTCTGACCAATATTATACCTGATTCCGTTCATCGTATAAAACTATTATAAGTTCTGAGTAATTATTACGTTTAAATCGGGAATTATCTCCGTGTCTATCTGACTTTGTACCAAAATCAATTCCGGGTGTCTACTTAATGTAGTCTATTGACAATAGTCCATTTCTACGTATTCGGGTTGAATTTAAAATTATAGAATTTTATTCGTTGGTTATAGCGCGTTATTTGATTTTTGGTCATATACAGTAAACCGATTAAAAATAACTAAAGCATACAACTAAATATCAAGGATGTCTTTGATATTAATTCAAAATGAACGTTCCAAGAATGACAACGATCCTAGCGGGGGGGGGCGGTGTGGGGGGACTTGGTTAATTCAAATGAACTTTCCAAGAATGACAACGATTCCCCCCCTTTGTTTTCCCCTTAGGCGTCCGCCCCCTCCCCCTTCCAATATTTTCCCTAAATTTTGCTACTATTTTCCCCAGGATGCCAATCATCCTTAATCCTTATCCATGAAGGTTCTAGGTTCAAATTCATGCAATAAACCTAGACACCTCCTTTTCATTACTTAATTCAAATCACCATTCATTTCATTCATTCATTTCCTCTCTCTAAAAACATACACTCATATTTTTCCCTCTCATCTCCTCTCCTCTCTCCCTCTTGTCGTCCGCCACCTACCACCACCACACCACCACCATCGTTCGACCTTGATCAAGATTTTGGAAGCTCAAGTGTATTCGGGGTTATATAAATTGTTAGTTTGGGTATTGTTCATGTTGTTCGTTAGCTTTGATCATCTTGTTCGTTCATACAAATCTGTAAGTTCATCTTTTTCAAATTTTAGTTGTCCTTCCTTGATCTCCATAACGTTTAGAAACTAATTGTACAAGTGGATCGTTAAAAATCAAACTTTAAAATTTACACAACCTTAAAGAGGTTGTGTCTTTGGTTCAAAAATCTAAAAAAGGAAAGAAAGAAAATGTTAGTTTTATTGTCGTGGTGTAACTTTTATGAAAGCATGATTTTTATAAAGCTTTATACTTATTTTAGCTTATTAATATGCTCGATCGAGCATATTTATGTGTCTATGTGTGTCGAACACACTTACAAACCATAAAGGTTTGAACTTTATGCTTATTAATATATTATCTTATTTTCCTAGCTTATTTTATAGCTTACTTGGTAACTTATACGGTTTTGAGCATAACGGGTTAGATAAATAAGCCCAAAGAGTATAGTTTGGCTTTTGTGTGTTTTGGCCCAAGACCAAGCCTAAACCGTGGGGTAAAAGCCACGGCTTGGCTTATTAGTGGCTTATTTGTGTAGCTTATTTGATAAGCTAAAAGCTTATTTGCTTATTGATTTGCTTATTGGATTAGTTTTCGGGCTACTAGTATACTATCTATTTTGTTTAGGCTTATGGGGCCTAAAAGCCCAATAAGGACCCATTAACGTTTTCGACTTATTTTTATTCCTTATTAGAACTTATGAATATTATTATTATTATCGAAACTTAGTATTTACAAAACTTATGTTAGGAATATATTAATTTGAGGAAAAGCGTTAAAATTGTTTTGGGATTAAAGTCTACGACTTTGGAAAACTAATATTTATGAACAGGTCATGACGAAATTTATAAAAATAGTATACTTATAATTATTTGGGAAAAACTTATATTTTATGAAACCTTACTAAAACATATTATTTATAAATGATAAATAATATATATAAATACATATTTACATTTTATATTTAAGTATTTTCTTTAAATAACGACAGTTAAGCATGCTCGTGCAAGGGTAGCACTAGCATGGGTAACCTGCCGAGAAGTTACGTAAATCAACATAAAAACATTAATTTTCTTCGTAATATTTAAATCATTATTTTGGGTTACCGGGTAAAATGTTGAAATTTATTTATTTATAATTTTTCTAACATATTCTATACTTAACTTCGTAATACATTTCTTCAAGTCATAACCACTACGACAACTTTATCAAGGACACCTTCTTTGTAATAAATGCGCAACTACATTCCAAACTCTTATTCGATTTCATATTTCTTTCATCATGTAAACTCTGAAACCCGACCATTTATTCATATGTTGAGACCTAGCACTATTGTGCGAACCCACATGATCGTTCAATTTCAGCTGTTATTCTTCACCAGTTACTGTGAGTTCATAGCTCCACGTTTTACTATTTTTACTTTACTACTTTGGGGTGAGAAACATTTCTTGTTTTTAAACTCCTGCACAGTTACTTTACGTTACCTTTTCCTGATTACGTGTTGCCTAAGTTGCGAATAGACCACTAATGCCTGAACTATCATGAACCGTTAATTTCTTGATCGGAGGTACCGGTCGAGTGAGCGCGAATGTTGTAAATAGATCTATTGGGACTAATTATCCCTATCCGGGTAACTAGATTTGGGAGACACGAACAAACGGATATATACCATGTCGGATTTCACTAGGTGATCTTGGTCAGATACCTCTAGGGTAGTTATTTTTCTTGTTTGGCATATAATATGCTACTTTAGATTGAGCTTCGGTGTCATTAGCTTAGCGCAACAGTAAATACTTTTTATGTGAAGTTGTATCTGTTATAACTGTATGCGTTTTGTGAACTTGTGGTCCACTTCTAATACTAAATTCAAACCTAAGGATACACCAACTTTATGTTGACTGTTTTAAGCATGTTTTCTCAGGTGCTTAGCTCGGATTATCTCAAGTGCTATTTGAAGTCTTTGTGCTATGTGACATCAACCAAATTTCAAGACTAATATATTATTGCTCGTTGTCTTTTATTCAAAACTTGATTAATGCTTCTGCTATCTTTAATTAATGCTTCCGTTATGTTATTAACAATGAAATGGTTGTAAAACTTTGTTATCTTTAATTTATGCAACGAGTAATGTATTTTCTAAAACTTACCCCTTTAAAGGTCGTTTTCTATGCTTTGTTCTCTAGATAGTTATGAAGTCACGCCCTCGGACACGTATTCCGTCCAGGACCCGTTTGAGGGTGTGACATATTGGTATCAAGAGCCAAGGTTATAGAGAACCAGGTAGTTTAACTAGGTCTGGTCTATAACCAGTATGTGATCCTAACGTAAACTAATTGTGCCCTTACGTGATCCCATCTTGCCTTACGTAGATAGTAATGATAATATTATTATTTTACGTAACTGATAATTTCATATCGCTCTATGTAATTCGCATAATGTATTTTACTTAGTATTATATTATTCAGCTTTTCCTTACATAATGTATGGTTTCATATAAAGGAGATTTATATAAACTTTTGCTTGTGTAGATTATGGCTTTTTTCGTCATCTCGGTCTCATTGAACTCATCAAAGGAGAGCGTGGTGACATCCACTGCTCAAGTCATCTTGTTCGGCACGATCCCCACTACCATTCCACCCACTACACCTACTACTCATTTACCCGTCATTCAAGATGACACCCTGTTGACACCTACTATTTCACCCACTATACCACTTGTTGCTCCCAATATTCAATACACTTCCCCATTCATTGACACTGACTTATCTGATAGTGACACCCCTAATTTACCACCATTGTAGGACCCGTATGAGACTGTCGTTGCTCAGTGGAGGAGCTGTGTAGCAGCATGCTCATCACCACCATCTTTACCTATCCGTCATATTTTACCTGCACCACCTGGATTACCCCGCAAACCAGCTGTTCTTGTCTTACCGGGACAGCCGATTCCTATGGTCGACCTTATTGTACCTAGCCCGATAAGGTACTTAAGATGTTGACTGCCAGGAAGAGTGTTGGATCATTACCTACCCTTCGACTTGCATCGAGATACCCATCAGATTCCTCTTCATCTGATTCTCCTTCGAGATATTCTTCATTAGGTTATGCCATATCAAATTCTCTGGATGATTACTACTTCTGTGAGGCCATCTTGCAAGAGATGTAGGTCCCCTACTTCACCCATACGTGGAGCCCTATCTCTAGTGCGTGCTAACCTTTCACCACCACCTAAGAGGATTAGGGATTTTGATTTAGTGACTGATATGGAGGTTGGTTTAAGAGTGGATTCTAAGGATAGCTGTGAGCCTTATATAGAGCCTGATACTGACTCAGACATTCAAGAAAATATTGATGAGTGTATTGCGTATGCTGATGCTATTAGAGCTAGAGGGATGGATGATAGAGATGTAGTTGAGATTGCGGCCGAGGAGGAGGTCGGGTCTAGAGAGAGATACGTTTGAGGGTAAGGATGACTCAAGGATCAGGCCAGTCATTAAGAATGATGTGTATGAGTCTATTAGAGAGGATGTTCTTGATCATGTTATAGCGGATAGAGCTATGGAGGTTACCTATGAGACATTGGGAGGTTCGGTACAAAGATTTCATGATCATACTATAGAGATTCCAGTACACCGGATTCAGGTTATAGAGAGTGAGCAAAGACTTTAGGGACATAGGATTACTGGAGTTGACTTGGAGGTCACTACCATGACAGAGAGGATTAATGCATTGGAACGGGATAACACGAGGCTTAGAGGCATGTTAGATGTTGAGAGTCAGAGAGTTGACCAACTTCAGCGTAGTTTGTCGCGTGCCTAGAGAGAGCTGAGGCAGATACGCCGTTTTCAATTCTATGACCAAGTGTGACTTCGTAGACTTGAGGCATGTGCTAGGAGGCACTTAGGTTATCGTCATTAGATTTGTATCGATGAGTAGCATGAATAGTGGTAGTAGTTGTGTTAGAGATTGTAAACCCTACCTTAGAACTCGTAATGTATTCGGCTATATTCGGCGATTATAAAAATCTATCTTCCTATTTTCTATGTTAAGATGTTATTTATCTAATGCCATATTCCTTATATTTTATGTAATATGTTACTATTTTCTTGAACATGGTTTTGTCGTATAATTATGTTCACCTCGAATTCTCGTATTAAAAAGATTAAATCGATCCATCCAACGATTAAGGAGATTTAATCTCATCCTAGATCTCACAGTGGCATTTTTTTGTAATACAGAAGTATGCCAACTGCGACACGTGCCGAAATGACCCAAGATGCAATCAACGAACTGATCGCCAAACGCGTAGATGAAGCTTTGAAAGCGTATGACGCTGCCAGGAACCCCGAAACCAAAGCAAAAATTAAGAACGAACAACAAGACGATCATGTCGAGGGAGATGTTAATATGGAATGGTAACGGGAATGGGAATGGAAACTCCAATGTGAACACCGGAGGTGTTGTACCCGTTGCACGAGAGTGTACCTACCAAGATTTTATGAAATGTCAACCACTCAACTTCAAGGGAACTGAAGGAGTTGTTGGGTTGATAAGGTGGTTTGAGAAAATGGAAATGGTATTCTATATTAGCAATTGCCCAAAGAAGTGCCAAGTTAAGTATGCTACTTGCACCCTGTCAAACAGTGCACTAACTTGGTGGAACTCACATAAGAGGACCATTGGAACTGATGCTGCATTTGCCATGTCATGAAGAGAGCTTATGAAACTATAGGTTGAGGTATACTGCCCAAGAAATGAAATTCAAAAGATGGAGTCTGAGCTATGGAACTTGACCGTGAAGAGCAACGATTTGGCTTCTTACACTCAAAGATTCTAGGAACTTACCATGATGTGCAGCAAAATGGTCCCCGAAGAGGAAGATCGGGTTGAGAAATTCATTGGAGGTCTCCCCGATAACATCCAAGGGAATGTAATTGTTGCTGAACCTATTAGACTTCAGGATGCGATCTGTGTTGCTAACAACCTAATGGATCCAGAAGTTAAAAGGTTAGGCTATAAGGAAATCAGAGAACAAGAGAAGGTTGGAGGTCAACTAGAGAGACAATCGTGGGCAACAACCACCATTCAAAAGACAGAATGTTGGAGGTCAAAATGTCGCAAGAGCCTATACGGCTGGAAACAATGAAAGGAGGGGGTGTATAATGGGTTGTTGCCTCTCTGCAATAAGTGTAAGTTTCATCATGAAGGGCCATGCACTATGAGATGTGGGAAGTGCAACAAGGTTGGGCATTTGACCAGGGATTGTAAGGCCACAATTTCCACTACTTCTACTTAGAGGGGTCAAGTAGTGAATCAGAGAGTTTTAACTTGTTTTGAGTGTGGAAGGCAAGGACACTATAGGAGTGACTGCCCAAAGCTGAAAAATCATAACAGTGGAAACAAAACTGGAAATAAGAGTGGGATTGGTGAAGCAAGAGGAAAAGCATATGTCCTTGGAGGAGGAGACGCTGACCCGAACTCCAATACTGTCATGGGTACATTTCTTTTCAACAATCACTATGCTTATGTATTATTTGATTCGGGTACCGATAGGAGTTTTGTGTCGACTACTTTTAGTACCTTGCTTGATGTCATCCCATCCACTTTAGACACTAGTTATGCCGTAGAATTAGCTGATGGAAGAATTTCATAAACTAATGTGATACTTAGAGGTTGCACGTTAGGATTTCTAGGCCACCCATTCAATATTGACCTCATGCCTGTAGACCTAGGCAGTTTCGACGTTATCATTGGCATGGACTGATTCGCAAATAACCATGTGGTGATTGTATGCAATGAAAAGATTGTACGCATTCCTTATGGAGATGAAGCCCTGATATTTCAAGGTGATACGAGTGACAAAAGGAAGAAGTTGACATTGAGCATTATATCATGCACAAAAACACATAAATATATTAACAAGGGTTGCCAGTTTACCTAGCTTAAGTTACAGCAAAGGGGTCTGACAATGAGCTGGATGAGAAGCAACTTGAGGATGTGCTGACTGTACGGGATTTTCCAGAAGACATGCCTAGACTACCACCGACGTGACAAGTCGAATTCCAAATTGACTTAGTCCTTGGTGCTGCACCTGTAGTACGAGCCCCGTATAGATTAGCACCGTCAGAAATGCAAGAACTGTCTACACAACTTTAAGAACTTTCTGACAAAGGATTTATAAGACCAAGTTCCTTACCCTGGGGAGCTCCGGTCTTATTCGTCAAAAAGAAAGATGGATCTTTTCGAATGTGTATCTACTACCATGAACTCAATAAGCTTACCGTGAAGAATCGTTTTCCACTCCTAAGAATCGACGATTTGTTTGATCAGTTACAAGGGTCGAGTGTCTACTCTAACATCGACCTAAGGTCCGGTTATCACCAACTTAGAGTTCGAGAGGAAGATATTCTAAAGACGGCATTTAGAACTCGCTATGGTCACTAAGAGTTCTAGGTAATGCCATTTGGACTAACCAATGCACCGACGGTATTCATGGATCTGATGAATCGGTTATGCAAACCGTACTTAGATAATTTTGTGATCTTTTTTATCGATGATATTTTTATCTACTCTAAGAACAAGAAGGAGCATGAAGGATACCTTAAGTTGATATTGAGATTTCTTAAGGAGGAGAAATTGTTCGCTAAGTTTTCCAAGTGTGAATTCTGGTTGTCGATAGTAAAATTTCTCAGTCACGTGATTGATAGTGAAGGCATTCACGTTGATCCTGCTAAGATCAAGTCAATCAAGGATTAGGCGTCACCCAAGACCCCAACGGAGATTCGTCAATTCTTAGGTCTCGCTGGTTACTTGCGACGATTCATTGAAGGTTTTTTAAAAATCGCTAGACCTATGACGAAATTGACTCAGAAGAGTGTGAAGTTTGATTGGGGAGAGAAGGCAGAATCCGAATTTCCACTGTTGAAACAGAAGTTGTGTAGTGCGCCGATTTTGGCCTTACCAGATGGAAGTGAGAACTTTGTGGTCTACTGCGATTTACCACAAAGGTTGGGCGCAATTTTGATCAAAAAGTAAGGGTCAAGCCTACGCACTCGCAACGCAAGTTCAGAAGAAGAACTAACCACATACGACTTAGACATATAGCTTAGTGTTTTTCCCTGTAATGTAGAGACATTATCTTTATGGTACAAAGTGTGTCGTGTTTACTGATCACAAGAGTTTGTAACATATTCTTGATCAGAAGGAGCTGAACATGAGACACCGTAGATGGTTGAATGCTATTGATTAGGACTGGCGTAGATTAAATACAACCCAGGAAAGAGAACAAGGGGGCAGACGCTGTTGAAGCCGCAAGGGAAAGGGCCTAAGCCACTACGATTCGAGCCTTAGTGATGACTATAGGTTGGATCTCCTAGCAAATTCTGGATGCTCAAATTGAGGCAAGAAAGGAAGAGAACTATCGAGCTGAAGACTTGTGTGGAATGATTAAGAAATTAGAACCCCATACTGATGGAACGTTGTGCTTGAGGAATAAAAGTTGGATACCCTATTTTGGTGACTTGAGAACTTTGATTATGCATGAGACACATAAGTCAAAATATTTGATCCATCCTGGATCGGACAAGATGTATCAAGACTTCAAAAAGCTATACTGGTGGCCCAATATGAAAGCTGAAATCGCCACTTATGTCAGTAAATGCATGACCTGTACCAAGGTCAAGGCCAAATGCCAAAAACCATCTGGTATTGTTTGTTCAACCTATATCCCAGTATGGAATTTAGGAAAACGATTACAATGGGTCTTCGTAACAAGTTTCCAACGACAGCAACTCAGTTAAGAGAAACATTTGGTACTCATTGATCGTCTTCACTAAGTCTGCTCATGTCCTACCAATTAAGAAAGCTACTTGAGAGAAATGATGAGGGAAAAAACTTAAAAGCAAGTAGTCTCAAGAATGGGAGTGCCAGTCTCGATCACCTGATCAGTGATGATAGATTCACACTCAATCTGCAATCTCTTCAGAAAGCCTAGGTCTTATTAATATAATGTACAATCTTATCAACCGACCCAAACGATGGACAGAGGGGAGAAGTACCATCCAAACTAAGGACCATGCGACATTCATGTGTTATTGATTGTGGGAAAGGGTGGGGTAGAAACCACCATTAGTGGAGTTCGCATACAACGAGACAGCTACCATACGAGTATCAGAAGGCTGCACCATTCAAAGCACTGTTACGCCGAAAGTGGCGAACCACCGGCTCTGGCTGAGTTGGAGAAGCTCAGAACTTACTGGCCCAAAAAATTATTCAAGAAACACGGAAAAATCATCCAAATCAAAACTTATCAAGCGGCACTTTGGTTTAGAGTGTGTATTTGAAGTGTTGGCGTGGGGCTATTGCGTTGTTTGGAGTGGGGTTGTGCTTTGTTTATTAATGTGTGGGATAGACAAAAGAGCTACGCCTGGGAACGTATGCCTTAGAATTGCAATGGGAGATTAAGTTTATTTGAAAGGTATCGCCAGGAAAGGGGGATACTTCCCACTTTGACCTTTAAGGGTCCATGCCAAATGGAACCTTTGGACTATCGTCTTGAACTTCCCGAAGCATTAAGCATGAGTTCACCAGTACTTTTCATTGTCCATTCTAAAAAGTTTCGCCCGATGAACCACTATACATCACATTGGATGAAAATGTCAGATTGAGACATACTTAATTCATCGAGAACCAGTGAATTATGGACCTTGAGGTCAAACGTCTGGAAGCAAAGCCGTTATCCCAATCGTTAAAATCATTGGAACTCTAGGAAAGTCATGATTCACTTGGGAATGTGAAGACCACATGCAGAAGAAATACCTCATCTTGTCTCCAACTCACTTCCTGGTAAGAGTTGCGCCTGAAGCGTTGAGGACAAAGCTCTTTTAAACGGGGGAAAATGTCACTACCTAAAATTTCCGACCATAATATTATAACGTTTCCAGTTCATCGTTTAAACTATTATAAGGTAATGAGTAATTTTGTTATGTTTAGATCGAAAGTTATCCGCGTGTCTCTCTTAGATTTCATTACCGAAAGAATTCGGTTTGCTACTTTAGATGTATCTTATCGACAGTATCCGTGCGACTATCGGGTTTGGTATTTAAAATTTTAGGTAGTTTATTCGGTGTTTAGATGCACGTTTTTGGTTTTGGCATTTACCTAAAAAAAACCGAGATGAAAAATATCTAAAGCATCCTAATAAATATCAAGGAAGTCTTAAGATTCTTAATTCAAATGAACTTTTCAAGAATGACAACAATTCCCCCCTTTGTTTTCCCCTTAGGCGTCCGCCCCCTCCCCTCCCCACCTTCCACAACAGCGCCCTAAATTTTTTGCGACTATCGTAAGATGCCAAGCATCCTTAATCATTATCCATGAATGTTCTAGGTTCAAATACATGCAATGAACCTAGACACCTCCTTTTCATTACTTAATTCAAATCACCATTCATTTCATTCATTCATTTCCTCGCTCTAAAAACACATACTCATAATTTTCCCTCTCTTATCCTCTCTCCCTCTTGTCATTTGCCGCCTACCACCACCACACTACCACCATCGTTCGACCTTGATCAAGATTTTGGAAGCTCAAGTGTACTTGGGGTTAGATAAATAGTTAGTTTGGGTATTGTTCGTGTTGTTCATTAGCTTTGATCATCCTTTTCATTCATCCAAATCCGTAAGTTCATCTTTTTCAAATTTTAGTTGTACTTCTTTAATCTTTATAACGTTTAGAAACTAGTTGTACAAGCGGATCGTTAAAAATCAAACTTTAAAATTTACACAACCTTAAAGAGGTTGTGTCTTTGGTTCGAAAATCTCAAAAAGGAAAGAAAGAAAATGTTAGTTTTATTGTCATGGTGGAACTTTTATAAAAGCATGATTTTTATAAGGTTTTATACTTATTTTAGCTTATTAATAAGCTCCATCGAGCTTATTTATGTGTCTATGTGTGCCGAACACACTTACAAACCATAAAGGTTTGAACTTTATCCTTATTTATATATTATCTTATTTTCCTAGCTTATTTTGTACCTTACTTGGTAACTTATAAGGTTTTGAGCTTAATGATAAGCTTTGAAACTATCCTTATAAATATATATAAATATAAATATATAATAGGATAATATCAAGAAAATCAACAAAACCGGAAGAGGTGTATGATATTTCCGGGTCGATTATCCCTAACGAGGAGTGAATGGAAAGTCGAGTGACGGTTTGATATCAATGCTTGAATGGCACAATTTTGGGATTGGATTTCTAAATCTACAGAAAAATTAATGCGATCTTCACTAAAAACAAATAAGGCACATAAATTTAAACTAAAAACGCAAACCGAGAATCCTAAAACGTGACCTAAAAACCCAAATTTATCAAAATTAAGTCCTAAAATGATCTTTTTGACTTTTATAAGTACTAATTGACTAAAATATAAGAACTAAGAAAACTAGACCAAAAACGAAAGTGATTTAAGCTTAAAAACACGAAAAACGTGAACGGGATTCAATCCTTTTTTTTTAAAATTCAAAATCTACAATTTTAACCCTACGAATGCAAATCTAATTTTCCTAAGTCCTAAATGATAAAAGAAAATTTTCTAAAAAAGAATTAGATTTTTTTGACTTTTTTATAATTTATTATGAATTAAAAACGATTTTAATGAAATTAAATGATTAAAAATACTAAACTAATTATAAAAATTCTGAAAAAATCCTGAAAAGTGCATTGAACAGTGAAGAATTTAATAAAAATAAGGGTGAGAAAACAACTTATCAAATAAGCTGTTAAATAAGCTAAAACAGCTTATTAAGCAAAAGGGCTAAAAACGTATATAAATGATTTAAGTGTGCAAACTATGACAGAAAAATCCCAAGGGTGCTAGTGGTAGAGGGTGTTGTGTTAAAACTTGGTTGAGAGGGTAGAGGTCTTGGGTTCGAGCCCTAGCTCACCCAAGACTTCCCCTTTCCCAGGTTTTTGTTTTTGAACATATTTTTTTACAACTTTTTAGATAAGCTAATCTTAAGAAACTTTTGTAAAAGCACTTTTTTTTAAAAACGACGAATAAGCACTAAAATAAGCTGTTAAAGGTCATAGTTTAAGCTTTATTACACTAAGCCTAGTTTACTAACACTGTTAAGCTTTTTTTTAACTCCAATAAGCAATGCAAAATGAAAAATAAGCTAACCTAGATATTAAACTACAACTATTAAGCAAATGTGAACAGGCTTAAGACAAGAAAGTAAGCAGATAAGGCACAAATAAGTAATTAAGCAAAATGGCTAAACTGCATATGAAAACAGCCTAGGAAGGCACCTTTGGGCTTAAAAATAAGCAACAAAATGGATCCTTACAGACTTGAGACCTCAAAACAGATTAAATATGGACCTCAAGGAGCTTATATCAACAATCAAAACACAATTTAAAATAAAAGATAAGCCATAAAAAGCACTTGAAAAAGCAGTTTCTCAAATTTTCAAGACTTGGTAAACTTTGACAGATTTGGACAAAAATAAAAACAACAAATGTAGACCTATTGACTTAGTTTCTAACTTGTTTCAAGACTTAAACAGACACAAAAACATAACACATTAACAAGATTCAGAGATTTGATCACACAACTGATTAAGTGAGCTTATGGGCTTACAGATTCAAACCACAAGTTATACAAACTATGACTTTAAACTTAAACACTTAAAAATTTAAACTAACTCACTTTTATTACTACTTTTACCTAATCTAAGTTAACTCAAGAGCACAAAGTGAATTTTGACCTATTTTCACCCATCAAATCAGTTAAACCAAACACCCCTTTAAATCCTATTTTTGGTATTTTTAACTTGTTTTTCTTGATTTTAAGCCAAAACTTGCAAGTCTAGATGATAAATCAGATTAATAAGCAATATTAAACTAACTTTAACAAGAATTAAGCACTCTAATCAGCTAGAACAGATTATGAAACTAGTAAGCTATTTTTTTGACAGATTTATATGAAAACTAGCACAAATGATATTTAAACTATAAACTAAGCTAAACAAGCACTAATCATCATTAACAAACATAAATAAGCAGATAAGAACAGACAATAAGCACAGATAAGCAGTAGAACAGTAAATAAGCTAAAATGTAAAAATAGAAGACTTACAAAGCCCTTGCTCAAACAGGGCAAACCAAGCTTTTAAAAGCTTATCTACAAGCTCCAGCTTATCAAAGATAAGCTGGTGGTGTCCATAAGCCCATTCATTTTTGGCTTATCATCCAAAATTAGTTGTGGTAATTTAGGGGTGGATTCTTTTTGTGAATTTTCTTAGCTACTTAATCAGTTTAATGTACTTAATAAAAACAGCTTATAAGAGTTCAAAACAAGGGTTCTTAGTAACTTAATCAAGACTTAAAGACAATAAGTGCTTAAAGACAGATTTTAAAACATAAAATTCTCAAATTTTCATTAACTTAAAAAGAAATTACAAGACTTTGAAATTTAAAAGACAATGATTAAAAAACATTAAGTAAATGACTAAAATTAAAACTAGATGCCTCAATGGCTACAATGGGGGTCCTATTTATACAAAAACGACTTAGGTCTTGGACTTCTTCAATCTTTTTCTTATTCCCATTGTGCTTTCTTTGTGAGAGGAAATAAGAGTGTGTTTGTTGTGTGAGGTGAAATCCAAAGCAATCTTGGCCTTCAAATTAGCTTGGTCCCCAAGTCGAATGATCCTGACCATCAATTCTTTGTCGTTTTCATTGGCCAATGGTGATATTGGGGATTGCCAACATGGCATTGAGCCATGTGATGGGTGGGGTAAGGTTGAGAGGTGATGTTTTTGTTATTTAGTTGCAGAGATGGTGATGGGTGAAGAAGACATGAAAATGGCAATTTGGCACCAAATTCATTTTTGCGTTTGTATCTCTGTTTTGGGTAACAGGGGTGAAGGGTTTGGGGTTTTGCCAACTTAAGCCCTTCAACTTGTGTTGTGTGATTTCAAGTTAAGTCCATGTGGTGTAAATATTTAGGGGAGTGGCAAAAATGATCCCTGAAGTTATATAGAGTTTTTGCATGAATGGTCCTTAGGGACTAACAGCCGTTTAGGGTTAAGAGTGATGGGCTTAACATTTGTTAATGTTGTTTGGGCTTTGGATATGGGCCGGGTATAATAAAAAAGGGTATTGGGCCCATTTCATGGTATTAGTCTTGATAATATTGCTTAATGGGTTGACCCGGCCCATTAGATGGGTGCAGGTGGGCCCATTAACCAATTCTTCGTTTACGGCTTTGACTTTGACTTTGACTTTTGGACTTTTGGCTTTGACTTGACTTTTTTTTCACGTTCTTTCCGTTCTCGTGCTCGGTTTTGTCGTTTTTGGCTTTGCTTTGTCCTTTTCTCGGATATCCGTTACCTGCACAACACAAATGCAAAACATACAAATACAATGTATTTTTCGTACATTTTTGGTTATTTTAGCTCGTTTTTAATGGTCAAAGGTATGTGTAATTAAACACGTACCACTTAACGGGTTAGATAAATAAGCCTAAAGAGTGTAGTTTGGCTTTTGTGGGTTTCGGCCCAAGACCAAGCCTAAACCGTAGGGTAAAAGCCACGACTTGGCTTATTAGTGACTTATTTGTGTAGCTTATTTGATAAGCTAAAAGCTTATTTTCTTATTAATTTGCTTATTGGGTTACTTTTCAGACTATTAGTATACTATCTATTTCGTTTAGGCTTATTGGGCCTAAAAGCCCAATAAGGACCCAATAACGTTTTCGGCTTATTTTTATTACTTATTAGAAGTTATGAATTATTATTATCGAAACTTAGTATTTACAAAACTTACGTTGGGGATATATTAATTTGAGGAAAAACGTTGAAAGTATTTTAGGATTAAAGTCTACGACTTTAGAAAACTAATATTTACGAACGGGTCATGTCAAAATTTTATAAAAATAGTATACTTATAATTATTTGGGAAAAACTTATATTTTATGAAACCTTACTAAAACATATTATTTATAAATAATAAATAATATATATAAATACATATTTACATTTTATATTTAAGTATTTTCTTTAAATACCGGCAGTTAAGCATGCTCGTGTAAGGGTAGCACTAGCATGGGTAACCTGCCGGGAAGTTACGTAAATCAACATAAAAACAATAATTTTCTTCGTAATATTTAAATCATTATTTTGGGTTACCGGGTAAAATGTCAAAATTTATTTATTTATAAGTTTTCTAACATATTCTATACTTAACTTCGTAATACATTTCTTCAAGTCAAAACCACTACGAGTACCACACGACAACTTTACCAAGGACACCTTCTTTGTAATAAACATGCAACTACTTTCCAAACTCTTATTCGATTTCATATTTCTTTCATCGTGTAAACTCTGAAACCCGACCATTTATTCATAGGTTGAGACCTTGCACTGTTGTGCGAACCCACGTGATCGTTCAATTTCAGCTGTTATTCTTCACCAGTTACTGTGAGTTCATAGCCTCATGTTTTACTATTTTTACTTTACTACTTTAGGGTGAGAAACATTGCTTGTTTTTAAACTCTGGACACAGTTACTTTACGTTACCTTTTTCCAGATTACGTATTGCCTAAGTTGCGAATAGACCACTAATGCCCGAACTATCATGAACCGTTAATTTCTTGATCGGAGGTACCGGTCGAGTGAGCACGAATGTTGTAAATAGATCTATTGGGACTAATTATCCCTATTCGGGTAAGTAGCGCTTACTAGATTTGGGAGACACGAACAAACGGATATATACCATGTCGGATTTCACTAGGTGATCTTGGTCAGATACCTCTAGGGCAGTTGTTTTTCTTGTTTGGCATATAATATGCTACTTTAGATTGAGCTTCGGTGTCATGAGCTTAGCGCAACAGTAAATACTTTTTATGTGAAGTTGTATCTGTTATAACTGTCACATGCGTTCTGTGAACTTGTGGTCCACTTCTAATACTAAATTCAAACCTATGGATTCACCAACTGTATGTTGACTGTTTTAAGCATGTGTTTCTCAGGTGCTTAGCTCGGATTATCTCAAGTGCTATTTGAAGTTTTTGTGCTATGTGACATCAACCAAATTTCAAGACTATTATATTATTGCTCGTTGTCTTTTATTCAAAACTTGATTACTGCTTCCGCTATCTTTAATTAATGCTTCCGCTATGTTATTAACAATGAAATGGTTGTAAAACTTTATTATCTTTAATTTATGCAACGAGTAATGTATTTTCTAAAACGTATCCCTTTAGAAGTCATTTTCTATGCTTTGTTCTCGGGATAGTTACGAAGTCACGCTCTCGGACACGTATTCCGTCCAGGCCCCGTCTGGGGGGTGTGACAATTAACATTAATAGAATGATACCTAAATGTATAACGTGTGTGACCCCCTAGGCTTACGTATTTTTAGCCGTATAAATATTCGTATGACATGAGCACAAACCCAACATCTTGAATAATCATCGACAATGACCAAAGTATAGTAGTTTCCTCCATAACTTTGGACGGCCGACAGACCAAAAAAGTCCATATGTAAAAGTTCTAGACACTTATTAGTTGAAACCATATTTTTAGCCTTATGGCTTGCGTGAACTTGTTTTCCTATGTTGCAAGCGTCACAAAAATAATTTTTAAATTTTAGTTTTGGTAAATTTCTAACAATCTCTTTAGATGATAGCGATTGTATAAGTCGCATATTTACGTGACCCAATCTTCGATACCATAGGGTCAAAGTATCATCTACAGAAGTTAGACAAAGATTATCTTTAGGTGAGTTACTAATTTTCATTACATAAAGACTATTTTTCCTAATCCCTCTTCCTATGGTAATGCCGTCTTTAAGTATTTCACTACCGGTTTCGCTAAAAACTACTTTGTACTTTTTATCACATATTTGACTTATACTAAGCAAGATAAAATTTAAATTATCTACATGACTAACGTCATTAATAGTTAGGGAGTTGTGAGTGATCGTACCTTTGCCAATAATCTTGCTTTCTGTGTTACTACCAAACACTACGTTACATTCATCAATGGCTTCGTAGGTAGAGAATAAGTCTTTGTTACCCGTCATGTGCCTTGTACACCCACTATCCTTGATCTATTTATCCGGTTCCAATTTAACTTTTTTGGCATATCTCATTTGAGTCGTGTACCATGAAACAAATCTTGTCTTTCTTAGGATCATCATCATCATCACTATTGCTCTAAGACCCTCCAACAAATGCCTTTTGGTCATTGTAGGAGTGTTTGGGACAATCATTTATGAAGTGATTTGGATCGCCACACTTGAAACACTTACAATCTACTATCCCTTTCTTTTCTTCCTTTGCTCTTCGGAAGGCCTTTTGTCGTCGCGAGGTTGTCAGACGAATTTTTCTTTTCTTCTAAAGAACTTCTTGAAGTCCCTTACCGCCATAGCATACTCTTCATCTTCACTATCCGAACACGAGGCTTCTTCATCACTTGACACTTTCTTAGCTTTTAGAGCTAACTTCTTGTATTTTTCTTTCTTATTTTTGGATGCCTTTAAGTCCTTCTCAAGCACTACTTCGTAGACTTTCAAGTTTTCGATGAGTTCATCTAGAAGTAGTGTTGATAAGTCCTTAGATTCTTCAATAGCCGTCACCTTTGGACGCCATTTTGTTGGAAGAGCCCTTAAGAATTTCCTAACATGATTACGACTTGAAAAGGATTCATCAAGTGCCTTTAAAGATGTAAATATAGTATTGAATTTAAAAAATGAGTGATATGTGTTTAATCACATATCATTTTTCTTTATTAAAACGTGCTTTAATGACAAAAAATACATAGAAAATGCATTGTATATGTGTATTTTGTGATTTGTATTGTGCAGGTATCGGATATATAAAAAATGGACAAAAACGAAGCCAAATTGGACAAAATCAAGCACGGGATTGGAAGAGCATGAGAAAACGAAGCCGAAGGCATATTCATTAAGGGGCCAACCCATACCCATTTCATGGCCGGGTCAGCCCATTAGCTAATAATCCTTACCTAAAAATCCTAAGCCTTATACATTTCAAATCCAAATCCAATCCATTATCCCATCAGGCCCAAGTAAATATAAAATTCCAAAACCATAACCCAAGTCCAAGTCAAAGAGATAACACATAGTCAAAATTACTGTACGTCTTCTTCCCTTTCCCTCCCATTTTACACATAACGATTTACACAAGGTAACTCCACCAATCCACTCGCTCCCGTATCCTTCTAGAAGCCAACGTGGCTCACTTCTGACACCATTTAAGCCACCCTGGCAATCCTGAGCGATTTCATTGGTTGATGATGCGTGGAGGCGATCCAAGGGCTTATATGGATGGCTTTGGAATCAAGGGTCATGATTGAAAGATTAAAGACGCTCCTCAGGCTCTAGAATCATCCTCTCATCACTATAAATAGAGGAGGTTTCACACAGAGAAGGATATCTAGTGTAGTGTAGTTTAGGAGTAGTGTAATTTAGCTTATATTTTCCAGCTTATTATCTTTACTTAATTGTAATTTTCATTTTTAGTACCATGTAATCCTTCCTTTATTAATGAAATAATAGTTTCCTTAAATTCTATTTCAAATTCAGTTTTTATTTTTATGCTTAATTCAGCTTGAAAAGTTTTTAGATAGCAATAAGCTCTCAATTCTCATACAAGCTAATCCTTAATCAGTTTGGCTTTCTCATAGCTTAACTGATTAAGTTTTGTTACTTAAATCACCTTAAATAGTCATTTACCTATGCTTATTATGGAATGCTTAAAATTGGATGATAAGCCAATAATGAAAGGGCTTATTGGACTTTACCAGCTCATGAAAATGAGCTAGAGCTTATAGATGAGCTCTTAGAGCATTTTAGTCCTTGTTTTGAGCAAAGGACAAAGGTACTTTCTCTTTTATTCATTTTAGCTTAATTTCTTATTTAGCTTATTTGCCTGCTTATTTCTATGCTTATTAGTGCTTATCTTATCTTATAATAGTTTAATGTGTTCAGTTTATAGTTTAGGTTAGCTTAATTTGAGTTTTCATTAAATCTATCCAAAAATAGTCAAATTAGCTTATTTAGTCTGGCTTATTGCTAAGTGCTAATTTTTCCTTAGATTATGCTTATTAGTCCTTAATAATGATAGTTCTTAATCTGTTTTATCTATTTGAAGCTTAATTAGTTCGGTCTTAGCTAAAAATTTGCTTTTCAAATCTTAGAGGGGTGTTTGGCATAAGGTTTTAAATAGGGTTAAAAGATGTGTAGTTTGTTTTTGGTCTTCAAATCAATTTCCTTAAGCTCTTATTTAGTTTAAACTCTAGTTTTTATAAGCTTAAAATGAGTTTTGTTAAGTTTTGTAGTTTATTAAATCACATTCTCAAATCTGCTAGTTTTAAGGTTTCTTAAATTGCTTATTTGATGAAATTCTTAAAATCCTATTAGAGGTGTTGTTTTTGTGAGCTAAATGAGTTTCATTAACATCAATTAGTATCTGTTTTGAGCTAGTAACATTTGGAAAAGCCTTTTAGAAAATTAGTCCTAAAAACAGTCAAATATGCTAGTTAAATGATTGTTCTCAGGAAGCCTCTTGATGCAGATCATTTGTGGTTAAACCTTAGCTTAATTTAGGTTAATCTTTGTTGCATTTAGCTTATTGTAGTCTTAGCTTAATCTATTTTAAGTTTTTAGAGTGTCAACTTTGTTTTTAAGTCTTAAAATTTAAGCTTAAAGTAGTCATTTTATCTTAGAAAAAGCCAAAAACATGTATGGGTCTGTCATTTTCATTTCCCCTTTTCTAGCTTATTTCCTTAAATGTTTAGCTTATTTTCAGCTTATTTGAGTCATTAGAGTTTAGGACTTTATCTGTTTATAGCTTTTAGCTTTTTCCTAGTGCTTATTAGTTCTCATTTTAGCTTAAATGTTTGGCAAAAAGTCCTTAGAATATGTTTTTAAGTCTGCTAACTAAATGGTTTTAAGTCCTTTTCCAGCTTATTTGGTTTGCTTATTTCTTGTCCCTAGTGCTTATTAGGTTTAGGTTTAGTTTTTTTTTAGCTTATTTAGTTTTCTAGTTGCTCATTGAGTCAAAAAGTCCAAATAGTTTTAGCTTATAGCTTCAAAATCTTAAAAACCAAAACTGTCACTTTTGACTGCTTTTTCTTAGCTTATTATTAAGTTTCAGTAATAAGTCCCTTTATTAAAGTTGTTAGTTTTTGCTTATTCATTAGGTATTTCAAAAAGAAAAATAAAAAAAATGTTTTTGCAAAAAGAAAGGTCACAGGACTCGAACATGTGACCTCCCTCACACAACGCACACGTCTTACCAGCCCTTGGGACTTATCATTAAACCCTTTCACTTTAACTGTTATAATGCAATTTAAAACTGTTTGTACTTGCTTACTGCTTTGTACATAAAACCACCACAGCTTATTGGAATAAGCTGTGGAGCCAATTTTTGTTTTAAACCTGAAATATCAGTTCTAGTATTTTACTTAATTTTCTTAGAATTTTTAGATTACAATTAATATTTTTAATCTAATTTTTAGTTTAAAAAATAATAAAAATACAAAAAAAAATTATTTTCTGTTTTTAAAATTAGTTTTATCATTTTAGGTTAAGAAATTTGTAATTTGAATTTTTAGAGTCTAATTTTGTCTTATTTGGTAAATTAGTTTGTCTTTATTTGTTAAATTTTCGTTAGAGTTTTAATTTGCCTTAATTTCTAGTTTAGCGTGCCTTTATGTGATTTCCCTTTGCGTTATTAGATTTAGAATTCAAAAATCCAAAATATTGATTATTCAAGCACGCGATCACGAACAGAAACAAGATTTTCAATTCACGCTTCGTCGGGATACGACATCCGAGAGATAAAATATTATTTGTCCTCAAGCAATTTTTATATCAAACGGAATACTATCTATACTATTACTTATTTGGTATTTAGTTATATATATATTTTTATATATTGACTATAAATATTCAAATCAATGCGCAATCAATAGTTTCATCATCGGAAAGAGAAAATTGTTCATATTGTTGAACAAACAAATCTATTTTATTATCTTTGACTTGTTTATTACCTTGATGAGTGATTACAAGTGAATTCCAAATATCTTTAGCGGTTTTACACATAAAGATCCTTTCATACTTCTTTTTGGGCAAAGCGTTATATAAGATCATTTTAGCCTCATCATTTTAGAAAGCATCTTTTTATTATCATCTTTTCAGTTTTCATAAGGAATAGTTTCATCCTTATCGGTTTTCGTGTTTCTAACAATAGGTTTGTAATCACCATCAACAATACTATGCCAAAGATCAATATCTTTCGACTTCACATAAGTTTCAAATCTATTTTGCTAATAGATAAAACCATTAGCTTCAAAGAGAGGTAGCCATTGCATAAATTGAACCTCTTTGTAGTCTTTCAAATCCATTTGATCGTTTAAAGATTTAAAATACAATATATTTAAAAAAAACTTTAGTAACCTTACTCTTGATGCCAATTGTGAAAAACAAGAAAGGGGGTTGAATAGTTTTTCCGATTAAAATTTATGTTTGAAAATTATAGATCATGTTTATGTGAAGTTAATGATATTGATTCATCTACGTAATAAGAAATAAATAGTAAGCACAAGTAAGTAAAGATAGAGTTAGAAGAGATAGAACCGTGACACAAGTATTTATAGTGGTTCGGCTACAAGGACACATTCCTTGCCCCACTCCGCTCCCCGAGTCCATAACTCAAGAGTTCGTAAACACTAGTCCACAATCTCCTTGTCCGGCGGAGAAGCCTCACAACGTCGCTTACACTTTTTTGGTACAACGCTAAATACCGGGTTCTAACAAAGGTATAACCAGCCTTACGTCGCTTACTTTTTTTTCAGTACAAAGCTAAATATCGGGTTCTAACAAAGGTAGAACCGACCCAATGCTATCAACTCTTTTTACAAGAATGAAGGATGAAAGTATAATGAATGAATGAAGTACAAGAATCAACAAGATGATCTTGATATGAAGGTGGAGACTAGCAACATGGTAACTTGAGCTTGATTGACTCGTATGCAATATCGGCAATTTCTTCTAATAAGAGAATTACCTACAAATGAGGAATGAAACTATACTAGATCTAAAAATTAAAGAGATATATCAGAATATGAGAGAGATGTTAGAAGAATGGGTGAGTAAAATATGAGAAATGACTTGCCATTTATAGGCAAAAACTTGCACTGTTCACTGGTTCCGGCGAGACCTTCCTGAAAAGGTTCCAGTCAGTGTAAACCTAGGCAACCGGGTAACTGACAGTGTAAATCCGAATTTAAAGGCCAAATCTCTCAAAATCTTGTGTAATCTTGTAAGATTTGGTTAAGATATGGAAAGGTCATGTTGATATCATGCATGATGTAAAAATGTAAATATAATTTACATAACTTTAAAAAAATAAAACTATAAGTAACTTTGTATAATATGTAATTGTGATGTGTGATAGATAAAATAGTTAGAAAAACTATTTGTATAAAACTTACGCATTCTATTTTCTACCTATAATAATTTTATGATTGTTACCGACAAAACAAAAAAAATCGTAAAATAAAAATAAACGTTTTTACGACTCTTAACACAAGCAAAAGTGATGTCTTTTTCCATTTCAATAGCCTTTACATCCTTTATAAATGTAAAACCAAAGTTATTTCTACCTACTCATTACACATTCCAAATCATACTATGAAAATCATACTAGAAAAATCATACTATAGAAGAAGCAACGTAAAAAACTATCCTGTCACCCCGACTAGACACCATTCTAATTGCACCAAATTACAATAGAAGAACTTATAGTTAATTAATTATAAAATTTAATAAAACGAGTTTAATCATGCCAAAACAACACATAATCTACTAGAAACATAACAAATAAAATGATTTAACAAAAACCAATTGAAATTAACTAACCTTTTTTGTGATTTGCTTCCAAAAGCGGGTTGTTGACTATTTTTTTAGTGACAAAGATGAAATGATTATTGTAGAAGTGGTATGGTGAGTAGAAAAACTGAAAAAAATCGAATAAACCAAAAACCGAAATCGAACCGAACCGAAAATGATTGAACTGAACTAATAATCGAACCGAATTTGTCAAAACCGAACCGAACTACTAATTCGGTTCTTGGGTTGAATATGGGTTTGACAATCTCAACCGAAAACCGAATTCATATAAATATATATTTATATATATATAAATACTATTAAAATTTTATCCTAATATAAAAAACACTTTCTATACTTGAAATATTTTTTTTTGTTAAATATTTATACTATTATTAGTTTTTTTTAATAAATAGTGATATACGGGTTATTCGGGTCAACCCGAAAACCGAACCGAATTCAAATTCGGTTTTCGGTTTGATTCACTTGAATTCTAGTTCGGTTTGGTTCGGTTTTCGGGTTAACAAAATTTTCTTTAACCGAACAACCCGATAACCGAACCGATCAACATCCTTCCCTAAGTGGTACGACATATGTATGAATTTATAAATTTATAGGAATCATTTAGGTTAATTCTTCCTCGTGGACATACATTTGATGCTTGATTTGAGGATTATTAATTAAAAAGATATTTTTTTAAAAACCTAGAATGTTAGTTAATGATATAGATTATATGTATATATAAAATTAAATTTTTTTATGTAGATAAAGTTATTCGGTTTTTCCGGTTTGGTTTGGTTTGGTTTTCTATTTGTCAAAATCAAAACCAAACCAAACACCAATTAAATATTTCGGTTCGGTCTCAAATTAAATCAAACATCGATTAAAATTTTCGGTCCGGTTTTGTTCGGTTTCACACCGGTTTATTTTACGGTTTGTTCGATGTCAAACCAAACACCGAACACCCCTACGTCGAACATACAATAACTAAGTTGCATACCATAACATTCCCTAGAGATGAAAGCACAGAAATTGACTGACCGATCTCACGTTACTCGTTCACAAAAGTCATCAATTTTTAAAATAAATATATTATTCACAAAAAGTACACGAAACGGGGTTCAAAATCGACGTGAATCACCAGCATGACTAAGATTCCTAGAAAGCCTTGAACGACTATCTCTAAGAACGTCCTTACTCGCGAAAATGAAGGTGTCATCTCGAAAAGAAGAAGCTCTGTCTTCATCGATTCTCCCCATCCCAGCACTGCAACTCCTAGGCACATTTTTACTCGATTCGCTTGCTTGTAATTGTTGGATTTGCCTTTGTATCATGTAGCGTTCAATATCAGCCATACTTACTTGCGTTGCGCTAGCAGAGCTAGCCCTTACTAAGCCTCCTGATGATTGCTCACGGCCACGATCATTATCTAGCATGTTGGTGCTAAAACTCCTAGGAAGCTGAATGATTCGGTTAGCTTCTTTCACGATCATCGTGCTGGGTTTTATGATCTAATTAACAATTAAATTAACACGAGTACGCAGCGGAATAAATGGTCATGTGTAGAACACAATAATTAACAAGATAGAAAACATGTACCTTTTAGCACGAAACGATACACCGTTTAAAGGTAACCGTAAACA
>BQNB010068011.1:23214-33991 GCA_026074375.1 Tanacetum coccineum | reverse complement strand
TTTTTTATGTTTTTGATTTTTATTATCTTTTACTTATACTAAAAAGAAAAGGAAAATATTTTTTTAATTTTTTATATTTTATATTTTTTTTTTACTTTTTGAATTTTAAAACAAGAATGAAACTTTCGAGGACGAAAGGTTCATCAAACCAAATCAACAAACACAAAACGTAGGAATCGTAAACACTAATCCTCGGCAACGGCGCCAAAAACTGATTCGTAAGTTTTACGTACCTATAAAATATATAATATACGTATGTTTAACCGGGTAAGTTTGATCACCCGGGTCGTTATCCCCAATGACTAGTGAAATTGAAACCACGTTTAGGCTTGGATCCTAATTTGAATGAAGCAAAGATATTTGATTGGGAAAGATATGAAAAATAAAATTAAAATGAACAATTAAACAAATACGGAAACGCAATTATTAAACAAATGGACTAAAATTTAACCCTAAAAATGTAAACTAAAATTTTACTAAATAAAGAAAAAGTGCAAAAAATTATTAAAAATAAAAGCCCTAATTTTTATCTTTTTATAAAAGTTTAATTAAACTAATTAAAACTTAACTCTAATTATTAATTAAAACTAAATAAAACTAATTAATAACTAACTTAGGGACTAACTGTGTAAAATACTCAAGGACTAACGGGACTAAAGCACTTAACGGGCAAGGATTGACTAAGAAATAAAGAAATGGGAAAATTACAAAACCTACCCTGAGGCCTAACCCCGACTACACTAACAGTCCTTTTAAAGCTTAAAAATAAGTTGAAATTAAAAAGTGCATATTATTAAAAACTTATAAAAGCAAAGTTTGAGATTAAGCTATAATGAACAATTTTAATAAAAGACCCTTGTGCTGAAAATCAATAATAAGCTCAAAAAGAGCTTATCTCTAAGCTGTTTACAGAAAGTGAGGTTTTGAGCTTATTTTCACTTAAACAGCCATAAAATGCTCAAATAAAGCTCAAATCTAAAAAGGAAAAGTGATCTGGAAAGCTTATGATGTGCTTAATCTAAAAATGCAAAGAAAACTAAGCTAGAAGTGCTTTTAAACTACTGAAATTAAGCATGAAACAAGCAAACTCAGGAAATAAGCAAAGTAACACAAAATCCAAATAGACTAGAAAACTTAATAAGCTAAATTAGACTTTAAAACTTTAAGAACTTATTAATATACTTATTATCCATCTAAATAAGCTATAAAACCTAGACTTAAAAGCTAATTTAACAAGTTTAGACTCTACTTAAGTTCCTACTGTTTTTGGAATTTTCAGGCTTTTTATGACTTTTGAGCAGCTAGAAATTAAACTAAAGAAATTAAGATAGAAAGAAATTGCAATCACGACTTAAAAGAATAAGCTTTATTAAAATTAAAATCTACTGAATTTGGTAAGCTAAGATCTAAAATTACTTATTTAAAATTAAGCTAAGAAAACACAGCAGTATAAACTGAGGTTATTAATGCTTAGCTGGTAAAAGTTTCACGCAGTTACTTTCAGTGAAGTACTGCTGAAGTATTTGACTTTTGAAAACGTAAGCATGTGAAAGAACTAAGCTAGAAAACTAAAACTAAATTCTTAAATAGCTGTAACTAAAGCTAAACTTATCCTACTAAATTTGAAAAGCCTAAAATTTTATACTAACAGTACTAACTTATGGTTAGTACTGGTTAGTTGTAAAGGTTCAGATAGAGATATAGATACTTATGTTAGTATGCTAGTGCAATTTTACAGAGTGCAACTAAACCAAAACACCTTTATGACCGATTAAAGAAATACTTTATAAGAGAGATCTACTGAACATTCTACTAAATACAGCTAAAAAAATAGCTAAAACAATCTTAACAATCATGATTAAAAATGCATAAAGTAAAATTCTAATATCTAACTAATACAAGCTAATATATTTTGTTTTAAAGAACATATTAAGACAAATATATGAAAACTAAGATCTAAACTAATATAATCAAAAAAGATTAAACAAACTATGATTATAAGCTAAATTATACTAAAATAAGCATCTAATAAGCAAAGAGAATAAAGCAACTAATCAGATTAGGTATAGAAAGTCATTTAATATCAATTATTTTAAGCTAGAATTAAAGGGAAATGAAAGAGAAACTTACAAACTCCTATAGTTTAACAAAAGAACCAATAAAGGCAGCTAGCTACAAGCTCCCTAGCTATTAATAAGCTAGGGTTATAGTCCTTGGGATCTTTTTCCAAGTTAAGACCCCCTTCCAAAAGCTCTAATCCAATAAGATCCATGTAAGATTAAACTGATTTAAGGTTTAGATAAGATTAATACTGAATTCAATAAGCTCTATTTCAGCTTATAGACTGAAAGAGCTTTAAATGAGCTTATTAGCTTGTTGAGACAACTTAGCTTATTAAGAGAGATTTAAGGTTGAAAATAAGAAGAGCTTATGACTAATAAAAACTGAGTTTCATTAATTGAAAACTAAATTACATTACTAGAAAAGGAGATTACAAAAACATTTAGGAAAAATTATGAAATTAAGCTAGACTAGAAAATCACTAAAAACCTAGATAAGAAAAAGATAAAAGCTAGGTTGTGTGTGTGTGAGAATGAGGCCTATTTATAGTGCCAAGCTGAAGCTTCCAGACCCTTGCCTTGCTCTCCAATCTTTTAATCCTGGCCAATCATTTCTTCAATCATTTGAGCATCAATTGTAGCCATTTGATCAACTTGTGCACACCTGAGGATTGCCAGCGTGTCATTCCCTTGATGTGACGTTTGTGCTAGTTTTGTGAGTAGATTAGCACAAAAACCCACTTAAATTTGTGCTTTCTTCTCTTGTACATGATCCTCTCTTATGCGTTTTGGCCAATAGGAGCTTGATTTGACTGATTTGTCCATGACATCTTGATATAGACCACTTGAATAGACGTCTTTGACCCTCAATTTCTATTTGCCCTCTCTTTTACCTATGCTGGTGAAATGGAGAAGACGGGTGAATAGTAAATGGGTTTCCCGCCTATTTTTGGACAGTTAAAACTGTTGAACTTTGGTGAGTTTGCACATTTGGTCCTTGTCTTTCTTTTCTCTCTTTCAAGTTATAAATAACTTTTGGAGATTGCAAGATTGGCCCTTGTGGTTTGTTATGAGTAGAAAGTGGGCTTTGGATTGGACTTTGACATTTCTGGCTTAGGCTTTGCTCTTCTGATTCTCGTGTCCGTACTTGCTCGTTTTTGACTCTTTTCTTGTGATTTTTGACTTATCCGTACCTGCACACACAAAACACAAATACAAGCATATTTTTGCCATTTTTGGTCTGTTTTGGGTTTATTTGGGTTATTTTAGGTATAAATGGATATGTGTATTTTACACTTATCAGCGCTTCCAATGCTGAAGATGTCGTCTTTGTCTTCTAGTCTTGATACTTGTACTCCAGCTTGGATCTTCTATGTCTTGACTTGTTCTGGAACCATTGTAGTATGCATGAGTTGGATTAACTTCCCCAAACAGAGCATGTCATTAAAAAGCTTTATTCTTGACTTCTTTTTGGCGAACAGTTTCGAATTCTGTTCCCCCCAAACCAACATCCGTATCTTTAGCAGATTCTGAAACGTTGATGTAGCTTGAACGATCTTTTAACATTGACATTTAAAGTGCACATCGGAATTTAGTAGAAGAAACAGTCAACCACACCATCTAATACTGCTTCTATACTGTATCATGACATTCGGTCTTGGTGAATATCCGTTTGGGGGAACATGCAAGAGATCAGCAAGAATTCTTCTCACGCATGCAGAATACTTCATAAACCATACTAAGTGAAGTAGTATAAACTACTTCCCCCTGGAAGTTGACCTGATAACATCAAAGTATCAAAGTACACGTATTCCCCCATGATGATTTCGAACTCTCGGAAGTATCATTGACGTGTACGCCCATATACACGAGCAAGTTCTTTCGTCTAGCAAATAATCTTGAAAAGTTATGAATGAATTGAAGAACTTTGAAGATTTTGCTTGAAACTTTATGAAGTATCATGGACGTTAGTAGCTTTTATTAAATATCATGTGCGAGTGCTGATCACATCTCAACTTTACTCTCTGGCTAACTTACCAACCTGTATTCTGTCGGCTATTGTTGTGACCACTGGGTGAAGTAAACTCGATATACCAAACTTGAAAATGAAGCCCCAAATTTGTTACTTAAGCTTGCACTGTTGTTGATTGAAGAACGGTGCAAGATTAAATCTATAAGTACTCTATACTCAACCTAGTAAAAGTATAAAAAGTACAACACCTCTTGAAATTATCCACATCGACATCTGCGTGTGACACTGAGTACTACAATGTAACTCCTTTAAGTGATAGCTATAACCCGTGAGCACTACAATGTAACTCCTTACATCAGGAAATAACTAGATAATCCAAGTCTTAATCATAAGTTGTATACGTTCAAGCAAGTCATCAATCGATAGATTGGGTTTGAAGAAAAGGGGTAGAAAGTAGAAGGAAGTCTCGATGATGAAATAAGTAGACGCCTTCGTGAAACCCACTTCAATCTCAAATAAGGGATACCAAATCAACTTCGTGATCACTTGTCATCGTAATCCGAATCCTTAGCCGTTTGTCATTTTAGTGAATCTTATTCGGATCGTTTTTAGTGTTATGTATCGTGTTTGTTGTGTTGTTGTTCAAGAATGTTATTAAACTAGGACAAATGTTATTTTTTTAATTGTCGTCAACGAATAAACATTGTCTAGTTCAATTTGTCATGATAGTGTTTTAGTTCCCGGCTTAATCCAATGATACTACTAAACCACTAACACCAAAAATTAGTCCAAAATTAAATAGTCATGAAGTAACAAGACTAATTTTTGGATCCAATATACACCATCCGACCCAAAACGCAAAGTTTGGGACACAAAACACAAGATCTTGAGACAAAACGCACAATGAACAAAACGCTAATGATTAAAACGAAATGATTTTTGAGGCAAAACGCAAATGAACAAAAATGCTAAGATCTTCTAGGCAAAACGCAAGTTTTGTTCGCGATTTGGGCAGGATAAGTTTGTTATTGCTTGCAAAATATGGTCTTTAAATAAGCAAAAACGCAAAAAACAAAACGCAAGAGCAAATCGCAATGACTTCTTTGAGACAAAACGCAAGAAGTCTTTGGGCAAATCGCAGCGATGAAGCAAAACGCAATCAAAGAAACACCCTTTAGTGAGTCAAACAGCAACCAAGAAAAAATCATCAAACATTTTGAAAGAACAAAAAAAAAAAAAAAAAAAAAAAACTACGAAATGATGTTAAAACCACCTAGTAATGATGCAAGGGATAGTTCTAAGCCCGAAAGTACAAATCTTTAACACTTTTAACCACAAACAAAGATCAATCTTGGATTTTTCTTGCTATATTTTTTTTCGAACCAAAAAAAAATAAAATAAACCAACCACGAATTCCACACAACCAACACAAATACTATACATCCCTTGCAGCTTTATGATACCAATTGTTACTGATAGATTTTCACTAAACAAGAGACATGATCCGGAGGTCGGGGAGGATAGAAATAATATTTAGCCATATTATTTAGTGAGAGAAAGGAAAGATGTGTGTTTTCTAGAGAGAGAAACACACACACCTTATTACAAGTGTTTTTCCTCACCCCTCCATGGAAGTATGGAGGGGATATATATAGCCTGGGACACGATCTACTTACTACACTTGACATTTCTAGTCCCTGCGTGTCCGACTAATGTAAACTAATATTTTAAGGTTACAATATCTTGCACAATTTTAGATGTCTCCTCTATTCTCGATTCTCGTTCGATAATGAGGAAGGTCTTTATGATACACAGTTCTTTATTGTATAACAAAGACTATGTTCCCACTATTCCATGATCAAACTGTTCCGAGCACATGGAATTCTTAAGAACTAATTCAGGAAAGAGCTAACATAAAATGAGAGTATGACAAAGATAATGAAGAATGATGCAGTAAAAGGGGAAATGTGACTCAGAGAAAGCATTAGATGATGGATTGGTTGTTATGGAAAGCATTAAGTCTAATCAGAAGGGATGTTTTAAGCAGCAGATCCGAGAATGATACACATACTGATGATGCAGATATCAACTCCGTGAATGACAACAACATGAATGAGGTACAACGGTTTGTTAAACATAAATTATACCTTGATAATGAACAAAACCCATTCTGAGCATCTGATTCCTTTTATGATAATATATTTGTTGGAAAGGTTGATAGGAAATACATTCCTTAATCAACAGATATGAGTCTTAGGGGAGAGGAGATTGGCCAGAATGTTGATGCTGAAAAATGTCAAGTCTCATGTCCTTTGCTTGATCCATCATTTGATAACATAACAACTAAATTTTCAAATCAATTTCTCGAATCTGAAAATATCTCTCTCAAAAAGACTGTTTGCCCAACTTCAAAAAGACTTTTCAAGAATGGATAGCATCATTGTGTTAACCATGAACTTAAATATAAAAATCAAGTTTTAAAAAACAGGCAACAGGTCAAATTTTTGAATGTGGAAGCAAGTAATGAAAAGCAGTATTAAAAGGGGAAATTAATGTTGGGAGGAAACTTAAACATTAAACTAGAAAGTTGTGTGGCTAGATTACTTGCAGAGAATGAGAAGTTAAATAAGGAAAATAAGCATTTAAAACAGACTTACAAAGATCTTTCTGATTCCATCACAAAGACAAGTGTTCAGACCAAAGATCATGCGGATTCTTTGAATGTACAACTGAACTGTAAGTCAGTTGAAAATGCTGATTTAAAAGCTTGAATACAGGAAAAGGTTTTTACAAATGCAGCATTGAAAAATGAATTAAGAAAGATAAAAGGAACTAGTGTGGATACTAAGTTAACAAAATCATCAACCTTGGGGAAACCGGTTTTACAACCACATAGAAACCAATTAGTTGTTAGACAACCAAATGCGTTTAAGTCTGAACGACCTAGATTTTCAAAACCAACGTTTGCCTCCCAAGTTGATGTGAAATACGATTTGCCAAAATCAGTCACTCCTCATTATTTGCCTATAGTTAGAGATCTTGTGCTTGAAAAACCTCATCACATGATTGCACCTGGCTCATCTAGAGATATTTCTAAAGAATCATATGCATTAATTGACATGACTCATAAGTACTATCTAGAGGAAGCTAAGAAAAAGACACAAGAAAGAGATAGGAAGTCAACAACTAGTGTGATGCCTTCTGCTAAATTACATGACACTACTAAGAGTTGCAAACTAAAACCTAAGAGCAATAATCAAACATCTAGGAGTTTGCCAACATCTAAGAGTAGTTGCCCATCGATAACAGCCATGCCAAAAGTAGATCACTTTAGGAATTCTAGTTCTTTCTCTGATTACAAATATTTTTTCTGTTCTACATGTCATAAATGTGTCTTTAGTGCAAATCATGATGTCTGTATAACAAAATTCCTAAAGAGTAAATTTCATGTTAAGATTCAATCCCCTAAGGACTAGAGGACATATCCAACATTGTTTGAAACCAACGAGTCACACTCAGAAACCTAGTAGGCAGATTCCTATAGGACATATGTTTTCTCCTAATAAGTCTTCCGCTGTGCATGAGAAAATAAACATTCCTAAATCTTGCTTTAGGTGGATACCGATGGGTATAATCTTTCACACTACTGGTCTTAGGTAGGTTCTAACTGGAAATAAATTCACCTCTAGCACAACCAAGGTTGACTGTGAACCCCCAAATGGTTCAACTGAAGATATCACTAACCCATATGAATGCAATCAAACTCTTAATGTCAGTGCAGGTACTCTTAACTTAAATGTGCAGAGGTACACGAAATCTATTATACTATTTTCCAAGATTTTACATTATGATTTATCTTTTAATCTTAAAAAGGAAAGACTCAGAGTTTGTTTGATGAAAAGAGTGATATATCAGAAACCAAGGGTTCAAGGAATTTATATTTGATGAACAAGAACAATGGCGTCTGCAGACAACACTTCAGGCCCCGTTCCTCAAAGAAAAGAAAGGTGTACGCTTTAGTGCGCTTTATCTTCAAAAGAAGAGAAATC
Organism: Tanacetum coccineum; assembly: GCA_026074375.1. Taxonomy (NCBI): domain Eukaryota; kingdom Viridiplantae; phylum Streptophyta; class Magnoliopsida; order Asterales; family Asteraceae; genus Tanacetum; species Tanacetum coccineum. Next base: position 25,910 of record BQNB010068011.1, on the reverse strand, counting down.
TTCTTGTTTTCGACCATTCTCATCAACAATGATATGTTCTCACATGCTCAGATATTATTCAAGTGGATCAACGTACATTAACTTGTATTTTAGCTCACTTGGTTAATCAAAAATGGCAATCACATATGCAATTTTTTGAAGGGGAGAATAGTGAAGCTCCAAATAATTGTTAAAAGTTGATTTATTTTTCAAATGGTCAATATGGATTCTGAACACAGCAGTTTAGAACCCACACTTCATGAAATGACTCCTGCAATAATCAGTTCAGGACTCGTACCAAACCTTACTCCTTTAACACCATATGTACCACCTTCGAGAACTGATTGGGATCTTTTGTTTCAACCACTGTCTAATGAATTACTCAATCCTCCACCTAGTGTTGATCAACCAACACCTGAACTCATTGCTCCAATTGCTGAAGTAGTAGCTCCAGAACCCGCTGCAACAACCAGTTCACCTTCCTCAACAACTATTGACCAAGTGCACGTCACCTTGTAAAATTTCTAACGTATCTTGAGAAGAGAATCTCGACTTAGATGTTTCACAATGATAACGATCCATTCTTTGGCATTTTCTAATTCTAGAACAACGACTCCTACAAGCATCTTTCTTCTTAGGACGTTATTCTATTCCTTATATGTGCACCACTGCTGCTCTAACTTCAGAACTTATGCAAATGGACCAAGATCATCCTTTTGGTCAACTCATCGGTGAACTCGTAGCACCTGGTTTCCTCAAGGGACTCCCAACTCTATGAACAAGCCTTATTTTGTTACTATGATGCTTTTCTCGCATCAGTTAAACCAAAGAACTATAAAGACGCATGAACTCAAACATGTTGGATTGAAGCAATGCAAGAGGAGCTTAATGAATTTAAACGTCTTGAAGTCTGGGAACTCGTTCCTAGTCAGTAAAGTGTAGGTTCATTACTTTTAAAATGGATCTACAAGGTAAAATTTGATGAATTAGGAGGAATTCTGAAAAAAAAGGCTCGTTTGGTTGCTTGTGGTTACCGTCAAGAAGAGGGAATTGATTTTGAAGAATCTTTTGCTCCAGTGGCTAGACTTGAAGCTATTCGAATATTCCTCGCATTTGCTGCTAACATGAATATGATCGTCTACCAAATGGACGTAAAGATGGCATTCTTGAACGGCATTCTACGTGAGAAAGTTTATGTCAGCCAACCGGACGGGTTTGTGGATCAAGACAATCCGAATCACGTGTACACGCTTAAGAAGGCTCTTTACGGGTTGAAACAAGCTCCTCGCGCATGGTATGATCTATTGTCAAAATGTCTATTCTCCCAAGAATTCTCTAAAGGAACTGTGGATCCTACATTGTTCATCCAAAGACAAGGCAAAGATCTTCTCCTGGTACAAATTTATGTTGATGACAATATCTTTGTGTCTACAACACCTGAACTATGTAACCAATTTTCAAAACTAATGTGTTCAAAGTTTATGATGTCGATGATGGGAAAATTTTCATTCTTTCTAGGATTTCAAATTTCTCAAGATCCCAGAGGAATCTTTCTTAACCAGTTAAAATATGCTCTTGAATCTTTGAAAAACTATGGTATGGAATCTAGTAACCCCGTGGATACTCCCTTGGTGGAGAAATCCAAGCTGGATGAAGATCCACAAGGGAAAGCCGTTAACCCTACATACTATCATGGAATGGTAGGCACCCTTATGTATCTTACAGCTAGTAGACCAGACCTAACATTTGCTATATGCATGTGTGCCCGGTATCAGGCAAAGCCTACCGAAAAGCACTTACATGCTGTAAAAAGAATCTTTAAATACCTAAGAGGAACCGTTAATAGGGGACTCTAGTATCTAAAGGATTCTTCTATTGCTCTAACAGCTTATGCAGACGCTGATCACGCGGGTTGCCAAGATACTAGACGAAGTACTTCTGGCAGTATGCAATTTTTAGGAGATAGACTTGTGAGCTGGTCATCAAAAAGGCAGAAAAGCACTGCAATATCCAGTACGAAAGCTGAATACATCGCCCTATCCGGTTGTTGTGCTCAAGTCTTATGGATGAGATCACAACTTATCGACTACGGCCTTAGATTCAACAAAATTCCAATGTACTGTGATAATAAAAGCGTTATTGCCTTATGCTGCAACAATGTTCAACACTCCTGATCGAAGCATATAGACATAAGATTCCACTTCATAAAAGAGCAAGTTGAGAACAGAGTAGTAGAGCTTTACTTTGTCAATACAAAGTATCAGTTTGCGGACATCTTCACTAAATCCCTTTCCCGAGATATAATTAAATTTCTTATCAACAAGCTAGGAATGCGAAGTTTTACGCTTGAGACCCTAAAACTGTTGGCAGATGAAGTTGAAGAATAGTGGTAGTACCTATTCTGATATCCTATGTATAATATATATATATATATATATATATATATATATTAAAAACCAAAAAAACTAAAAAGATTTTCCTTTTCTAAAAACTTTTATAAAAATAAAATTAAAAATTAAAAAATGAGAAAAATATAAAAAGAGGTAATAATGGCATGTCTTTTGCAAACGATAATATTTACGTCCCTAGAAATGTCTTTCAATAAAGACACATGGTCATAAATAAAGTTCGTGCAAATGTTCAAATGTTTTTCAAAACATGCCACATGGCTTGCTATTATTTCAGATAGCAACCCGGTCTTCATCTTAAAGGCAAGT
>BQNB010068011.1:0-19360 GCA_026074375.1 Tanacetum coccineum | reverse complement strand
CATTTCCTTTTTATGTTTACTTTCTCTCTCTAAAGTGTTCATCCAACCACTCTCTCTCTAGAAATACCTCTCTTTTCCTCATCAAGTATGTTATTAGATATTCTTCAACCCGATTTATCCTACCTTCACGTTTTTGGTGCACTTTGCTACCCAAACAATGATAGTGAGAATTTAGGAAAACTTCAAGCTAAAGCTGATATAGGTATTTTCATTGGATATGCACCCAAGAAGAAAGCTTGCCGTATTTACAAACGACGTACCCAAAAAATAATTGAAACTATCCATGTCGATTTTGATGAGCTGACGGCAATGGCTTCTGAACAAAGCAGTTTAGAACCCACGCTTCATGAAATGACTCCTGTAACACCCATTTCGGGACTCATTCCAAACCCCCTCCTTCAGCACCATTTGTACCACTATCGAGAGGCATGAATGGGATCTTGTGTTTCAACCAATGTTTGATGAGTTCTTCTCTCCTCGAGCTAGCGTTGCCTCTCTAGTTCCTATAGAAAAAGCTCCAGCTCCTGTTGAGTCAACTGATTCACCTTCCACAACAACTGTTGATCAAGATGCACCGTCACCAAGTACCTTACAAACCACTCCATAATCACAATCCTAAACCATTCCTATCTGTGCTGAAGAAGAGTCTTACGATCTTGAGGTTGCAAATATGAGTAACGATCATTATTTTGGCATTCCAATTCCAAAAACTATTTCTGAAGAATCCTCATCATCAGATGTTATCTCTACTACTGTGCACTCAGACACTCAATCTCAGAACACCTCAATAAATGGACAAAAGATCATCCGTTACAAAACATAACTGGTGACCCTTCCAGACCCGTTTCCACAAGACTCCAACTACACGAACAAGCCATGTTCTGCTACTATGATGCCTTCCTAACTTTAGTTGAACCTAAGACGTATAAAGATGCACTAACTCAGTCATGATGGATTGTGTCAATGCAAGAAGAGCTACATGAATTCGAACGTCTTGAAGTCTGGGAACTCATTCCTCGTCCAGATAAAGTGATGGTTATTACTTTAAAATGGATATATAAGGTTAAATTGGATGAATTGGGGAGAATCTTAAAATACAAGGCAAGATTAGTAGCTCGTGGATACCGTCAGGAAGAGGGAATTGATTTCAAAGAATCCTTTGCTCCTATCGCTAGACTAACACTGTTTAGAATAATCTCGTGTTTTGCTGCTCATATAATATGATCGTCTATCAGATTGATGTATATACGCAATTTTGTGAATGGTATTTTACGTGAAGAAGTCTACGATAGCCAACCGGAATGGATTGTGATCCGACAGATCTAATCGATGTGTATACTATACTGGAAGAAAGCTCATAATGGGGTTTGAAAAAGGCTCCACGCGCGTAGTATGAGTCTATTGTCAATCGTTTCTTACTATCCCAGATGATTTTCCAAATGGCACGGTTTGATCCCACATTGTTCAATCAGCAGAACGAGCGGCAAAGATATCCTCCTGGAACAAATCTTATAAGTTTGATGATATAATTTTTGCTTCTACTACTACTAAACTATGTGATAAGTTTTTTGAGATAACGTGTTCCAAATTTAAGATGTTAATGATGGGCAAAATATCATTTTTTCTAGGACTACAGATTTTCACAAGTGTCTTAAAGCACTTTTTATTAAACCATTCCGAAAATATATGCTCAGAATCACTTAAGATAATACAGAATAGAATCTGTTTGACCCTTTGGATACTCCAATGTGGAGAGAATCCAAACTGATGAGGATCACACAGAAAAGCCTTTAGATCATACACATTGGCAATGGTTAGTCCACCCTCATGAATCTTACATCTAGTTAGACTAGACCTGGTATATGTTTGTCTGTAATGTGTTGCTCGATATCAGGCTCGTTCCTACCAAAAAGCCCTACATGCTTGAAAAAAGCATCTTTTTATATCTAGAGAACTTTGAGGCGTTAAGTTGAATTGTAAAAAATATTTTTACCAAGTTTTAAATTTATAATACTGCATCTACCTAACAACGCACTAATGGGACAATAACGGGTAGAAGAAACCGATCATGGTGTAGTATAGAATGTAAATCAAGTCGTGCCTCAATGAGCTAAGTTGTAGAGTTAGTTTAATTTGAAATGTTCCACGTTTTAAAAATGGGTTTTTTTGATAATTTTAAATAAAAAACAATAAAATAAATAACCTTGAAATAAAAGATTGGAAAGATATCAAGAGAGTAATACATTTAAACCTAGTTACCTCATTAACTAATTGTTATGAAAACGCTTTCCATGTGCACATGTTAAACGTAGGGTTTTCATTAGTAGTTTTTTCTAAGTGACGATGACTTTGAATTCGTATTTTAGTCTATCTGATACTTCCTGTAATTCCGAAACATTGCCTGAAATCGGTCTGGGAGGTAGGTTATCTGCAGTGCAGTGATTAATCCCAACTATTCCTAAAACATATCTAATAACCTATAAAGATTATTAACCCTCTCTGAAAGAGTTTCTTGTGCTTTTTAAGTATATTAAGTGATAAGTGTGTGACCGGTTTAGGTTTTTTCTACACTATGTAAGATACGTCGTATAGACAGTCTAGGAAGACAGACTCGATAACAGAAAGATAAAATGAAAATTATATTCCGGGTTGTCTCCTGGCAAACATTTTTTTTACAGAAAGTCTTTAAGTTAGACTTGCCCCAATTTAATCCCAACCTTATAAAACAATTTGGGGTCGAACGGGATGCCAAATGGCACATATAAATTCTTTAGAACAAAATTTAATGGCATCCCTTTAAAACATTTACTAATCATGATTTTAATTATTAAAACAAAATCTTTTGTAGCGAAAGATTTACCCGTTGTGTCATGATTTGTTTCAATGTTTTTATCAAACTAAATGGGAGTAGTGTCATTGCTTATGCAAATAACACTATCCATTGGATTGACATCAATGTTTTCCGAACATGATTCAATATTGATGTCAACATAGTCATTTACCGGTTTTGGTTTTAAATCATTGGTAGGAACTAATTTATAAGAAGATGAATCCTTGTTATATATAAAAGTATAATCCTCGTCTTCGAAAGCCGAAAATGATATGTGAAAATCAATGTCAGATTTAATTGCATTATAATACTTACAGTTGGTTTTGAAGAAACATTCTGATTTGATGTCAATGCATCATTGTAGACGATAGATGGGAAATTTGTTTCAAAATCTGTGAAAGAATCAAGATCTTCACAATATACCTTACCGTACGTAGCAGTTTCCCAGTTAAACACTTTCCTACGTTTTCGAGCTTTTTCTTCCTCGAGCCTTATGTATTCCTCCATAGTAATGTTGGGGTCGTCCATTTTAACCTGTAATAAATTTGCTTGGAAAGAAAACTGTCAAATAGCCTAATACGCCGTATTCAGTAAACTGAATACGCCGTATTGATGATAGAGTCGAATACGCTGTATTGGTTTGAAAAAATTTATACGCCGTATCCAAGAAATTGAATACGCCGTATTGAGTATTCGACTCAGAATGTTACAGCAGGCTGTAACAATGCACACAAACACACAATATGCAAAATATACAATGCAGGAAATTAAACACACAAACAGACACACAATTATGCAATTTAAACTAAACTAAAACACTAATAAATAAGAATTAAACAACTTCACTCCCCGGCAGCGGCGCCAAAAACCTGATGTGTCGTTGTGTAGGTGTTATTTTATATATCAAGTTTTACTATTTATATTTTGCCGACTTAACCTAAAAACAACACTTTAACGGGCAGTGTACCCGGTCGGTGGTAGTTTCGTGGTAAGTAGGGTGTCGATCACTAAGAGCGAGAGCGTTAATATCTAATTTATCAGTATTTTAGTTATCTAATTTATGCAAGTCCTAAGCTAATGATAAGGGGGTTCAGCCTGAGAGACTGACACGAGTTTAGGTGTCTAAGCTAAGGTTTTGATGACAAGTAAAGCAATAAACATACACAAGAAGGTTAACAAACGATAGAGAAGCGGTCAAATACTAATATAAGGAAAACATATCAACCATGAATAATATGATAAAACGCAGGTTTATTTATTAATGCAATGATAATCTTATCTCGAAGCGGCATATCATTCTTAAGACTTAGGCGGTACTTCATCCTAAGACCTAGACACGAATAATCTTGTCACAATTAACATGCCCGCATAAAGCATCCTTCTTGTTGATTATAATCTACCTTAGGTGATTAATAATGGGATCTTATTAAACCCTAGCCCATTGAGACTTTACCCACTTACATGCAAATATGGAGAGCCATCCCGGACTCTTAGCCTACACCCATACAACACCGAAGTTGCAGCGCATTAAATATGTAGGACTAGACCCAGTTGAATGATAGGTCACATACAAGCATGTAAACAAGTATAAAATGGTAAACATAATCAAACGATCAATGATAAATTAAGACAATCGAGATAAACAAACCAAACATTAAACCTTTATAAACATGGCTGATACCTAAAGGTATCAGGCCATAGTCATTGTAAAAATACGCACGGTTTGATATATGAACGATTAAAATAAAGAAACCTCAATCGAACGCGTATTGGTTGTGCGAAGATTACAAGAGTTTTCCTATGATCTTGAGGCTCATTTCTGACCTTCTTGGCTCTTCTATACATCTGAGAGTCAACTTGGTGGTTTATGGATTTTCTTGCACACTAAAACTCATTTTTGAGTCTTGTATTTATAGTGTCTGAAATATGCCTGGATACGCCGTATAGGGATAAGTGGATACGGCGTATAGGGGTTAATTTCCTTGGAGTCCGCGATAAGATCAAATCAATTAAGATAATTACCATCAATCATATTAAATGCGTAACTTTGACTGATGAACAACTGTGCATACGGTGTATTGGTTGTAGTGGATACGCCGGATCAGGAATTGATCATTAAGCGTTTCTTGTGCTGAGCTGGCACTGATACGCCATATCTTTATTACTGGATACGGCGTATAGGTGTAGAAAATAGTATTCTTCAAATGTCTTTGTTTAAGCTCTAGAATTGCGCCTTTTTGCTTCTTCTTCATAAGTGATTCCATAATTACTGCAATAATAAACTTTAAGCAATTAAGTACCAATATCTTGCAATAACTATATAAAAGTGGGTAAAATACGTGGGATAAATGATAGTAAAGTATGACGTTATTTGATGATATCACTCACTAAAAGGGAATAAAAAGTCACTCAGCTCTCCACTAGTATAAGTGTTTCATTTTCGGGGTGATCGCTCAATTGCACAGTCATAGTATGTATTCTATCATAAGCTTGGAAAGTACACAAATCTGCACCAGTTAGAATTAGGGTCTAAATAATTCTTGAAAGCAACAAGGGTACTATGGTTTTAAAGGGTGATAAAGGGTTAGGATAGACATGGGATACATATTTAATGGTTGTTAATATAAAAACACAAAACAAATAGTCTAAAGTAATCTAAAGTTGTCATAACCAGCCACTGTCCATCCATGGGTCCAAGAGTCTAAGTCTGAAAATCTAATCTTCAATAATGGGCTACTAGCTTCATTTTTTATTTTTATTTTGCACCAACATATTTTAGCACATGGGTGGCTTTTTGTTGCACCCTATTTTCTTCATTTTCTTCATGATAAATATGCAAATGTTACAGGAGTTTATATCTTTAATTATTGCTCCTGCAACATCCGATATTATACGCACATCCTCCCACTTGAGATAAATAATGTTGAAAGTGGTGATACAGGGGGGTCTTTATAGATCATAACTGATTGGTCTTCCACGAATGCATACAATTCTCGTTCCTGTTCCCCCGAACATGGATTTAAGTAGCCAGAGATCTCAACACAAAGAAAATAAAGACTACAGGGTAGGCTAAGGTGAAATGGTGTAACGAAACATATAGAGTAGGTTGAAAACATAGATTGGCTCAACATGGGTGATCTAGGGCTATCTTGCACTAATACTGAGTGCAACAAATGGTTTTGTCACAGGAGGTCGACAAGTCGGCGTAACAAGTCGATAAACACACACATATAGGCTATTTGGGTGGTTTTCTAAGTGTTGCCTTCTTGAACTATCTATTCTTGCTAATCAATTAGGTCTCGAAATGATGTACTTGCCAAGTTCTAAAGTCTACGATACTACCGGCACACTCAATATTTTGGTGAATTTTTGAGTAATATGATGGAAACAGAATATTAGGCTTAAGTCTCACCAAGTAATAAAGGGTAATGTGCATTCGACAAAGATTAATTCTAGTTATTTAAGAAAAATGTGTCAAAAATTTTAAAATTAGCAAAATTTTCAAAGAAAACTAGAAAATCAAAGGCAAAACATACGTCAAGTATTAATTCTACTCCCATCCCCCCACTTGATTTGTACAATGTCTCTATTTTACATTAAAGAAATGAAATAAAAAGGAAAGAGTAGAATTAACACAAGAAACTCCTGGAGCCTTGCTTCGAAATTTGAAATTTGGCGGAATTCTTTATTTCTGTCTTCCCGCAAGATCTTTATCCCCTATGATCACAAAAACAAACCAAAGCATAAAATCATTCTACAAGAATTATGAAGTGTACAGGAAATACAAACCTAACTCACTTTCGTATGAATCACGATTTCATTTAGCATATGCAACAAGCTTTTAACCACTTGGTGGCCTAAGTTATAACAACCCACAATTTTCATAAATGTAAATATCCATCTATTAAGTTAGATGATGTACAATCTATCAGTTATATATGAACTCACCTTTTTCAGGGAAATTTTTCGCTTTATTACATTACGTTACTTTGCCAATATCTCACTATGCAATATAACCTGCATAACTCAAGTTAACGGACTCGGACAACCTACATATGGCAATCCTATCTTTATATATGTCAAGCAAACGTAACTACAGTGGTTCGGCATAAACTAAATTCGTTATGCCGTAACTGCTACAGATTCAGCAAGGTTACCGCATGATTATGAATCGAGCCGGTCTCGATAATTGGCTCCTAGCTTTTGGTTTCTGCAAAACAAAGTAAGAAACATACAAACCAACTAATGCAAAAAGGAAATTTCATTAAATAAAGGACGGGTTGTCTCCCGACAAACACTTTTGCTTATTACCGAGTCTTAAAGTTAGACTCGTGCTCATTCTACGTTTTGTTATTTTCTACTTCCTTTCGGATCATTTCCTTAAATTTAGATCCGTTCTTCCTTCCAAGAGGTAAAACGTTATCCAAGTCTTTGGTAACACACACGAAACTTTGTCCACCTTCAAATGAGTATTTCTTAACCTCGAAAGTTTCTACTTGTACTTCTGGTGGATGATAGTCTTTGTCCTCTATTCCTATTTCCTCATACTCTTCATTTTCGAACTCATGATTATGCCACCATAATTTTTATTATGCACTTGGTTACAATATTCCCATATTTATACGAAATGTGTCCCTTTCTTCCTATTCCAGTTCGTACACATCAGCTAGCATAATCGATTTCTAAATTTTATTTCCACTTGAATCATCAAAAAGCTCCCTATGGTTACGGTTTACTACAATAGCCGAGTCATCTTGGAAACAATCAATTAACCATAATTTTAATAGTGCTTTTTTTACTGGTTCACTAATGTCAATATGCCCGGCCTTAATCAATGTCCATTCCCTAAAGGTATAATCCCTAGGTCTCGATTTGTTTGATTCTTGAGAGGATACTCTCATGATCGCTGGACTAATATCACACCATTCGCTATCTAATGTCCCAAACTAAGCACTGGTTTTGTGCTTTTTCTGTCCCTAGCTAAAAGGAAACTCAAGGAAATGGATAGACCTTTTCTTTCCCTTTTATATTTATTCTCTCCTTATCATAGTTTCAGTACCAAAGACCCTTAAATTCCCAGGTTTAGATACCCCCAACAGATTTCTACCCACCATCACAACATTTTTTTGTCGGGTCACGATGGGACTGAAGCCACATATTGGTTTTGTTCCCCTTGGGCAGTCGCGAGCAGGGGTCTTCCTAAAATGACAGGCATCCTAAAATCTTCCAGGACATCAAGTACAATAAAATCTATGGGTAAGATAAATTTATCGATTTTTATCAGAAGGTTCCTAACAATCCCTTTCGGAATGCATTTAGAAATATCGGTCAGCTCTATGTTCATTTTGATTGTTTCAAGCTTCCCTATACCTAGATGTTTGTACATAAAAAAAGGCATGATGTTAATGCTTGCCCCTAAGTCTACTAAAGCGTTGTTAAAGTCTAACCTTACAATTGAGCAGGGTGGGATAAAGCTTCCAGGATCTTTCTCCTTCAGGGGTAGTTGGTTAAGGAGAAGGGCTGAGCATCTGCAATTTATTCTAACGTCTTCATTTTCCATGGTTAATGGCTTGTTGGCTACCAGGTCCTTCATAAATTTAGGATATTCGTCGGATTGCCTGATTTCCTTAAGGAAAGGTTGATTTGACTTAATTTTCTTTAGGCTTTCATGGTTTTATGGATTAATGCTTCTTCGGTATGTTGTTTGAGCCTCATAGGAAAAGGAATTGGGAGAACGTACAGTTCTATGTAGTGGGTTGTTGTTTGTTTTGGGGAGGTTTGTTTTAAATCTTTGTCAGGGATTGATGTAACATTTTTAAATTCATTGTCATTTGAAAATCCAGAGTTAGCCGAAAAGTACTCGATATCTTCAGGAGATTGGTAAAATAGGGTGTATAAAGGTGCTCCATCATTAGTGAAAATTGCCTTGCAATCCTTATTTTTATCTGTCTTAGTTACTGCTTCCTTGGCCAAAGTTGTCACCCTGGACTTCAGACCTTGGATGATTTCATCATGGTAGCTTTAGCTTTTTTCTAAGTTATGGAAAAAAGTTTTCAACCATTCGTCTTGTTTTACCTGTCTCATAGAAGCTTCCTCAGTGTATTTCTTGATTGTTTCGGCCAAGATTTGTCTTCCTACATTATTCCTGTTAAAAGGCGTTGTTCGTCCCAATTCTCCATATCTGACCTCTTCAACTTGTTTTACTTCCTCGTTGAGGGAACAATCCTTGTCGAGGTGAGGTCCTTTGTAGATTTGGCATCCAACCTGGATTGCATGAACACTTTCCTTTAGCTTCTTCATGTCTCATCTCAGGTTGTCCAACTTATTTACCAAAGCAGCTAGTCCATCATTACTACTACTACTTCCAATATTCCTGCATGTTGTTCCGTCGTGCCATTTTTTAAGAATGGTCAGCCATGGTCTGAATTGTTGTGAGAGCTTGGGCTGGTGTCATCCCCGAGATTGGTCCTTGTGAATCAAGCAATTGACGGTTCTTATTGCTCAAACCCTTATAAAATATATTTACCTTTTGATGAATATTGATGTCGTGAGTAGGGCATTTGTATAGCAGATCATTATACCGCTTCCAAGCCTGGTATAATGATTCGTCTCCTTCTTGCTTGAAGTTGTGAATATCTTCAAGTTGCTTTGCGGTCACGAAAGGTGGGCAATACCTTTGGATAAAGGCCTTTTTGTAGTTCATGAGGCGAGTGTGTTCACCCATCTTTTTACGGATCCGGTAAGAGTAAAGGGAAAAACTCGGAGCATGACTGCGTCTTTAAAGACTCCGGGAATATTAAACAAACCAACGATGCTGAGGACTCGATCAATGTGATCGTGAGCATCCTTGTTTTTGTTCCCGGAGAAAGTGTCTTCCCTCAATTCACGCATGAATTGACTCTTGATTTCGAAATTTACATTGCCTCAGATTTTGGGTTTAACCACGCCTGGTGCCTGGTTTTCTCGTGGCAATGCAGTATCGACGTCTACTCCTGCCATAGTTCCTACAGATATAGAGTTAAGGGAAAGAAGAGAAATAATGAAATAATCAAATTAATTCTAATTTTTAGCTCCCCGAAAGCGGCGCCAAAAACTTGATGCGTATTTTATTTTAAAATATATTTTTTAACCAAGATTTAAATTTATAAAACTCGATCTACCTGACAACGCACTAACGGGCAGAGAAACCGATCGTGGGGAGTATAGAATGGTAAATCCGAGGTCGTCCCAAGAGCTAAGTTGTAATTAGTTTTAATTTGAAATGTCACGTTTAGAAAATAGTTTTTGATTTAATTTGAAATGAACAATAAAATAAATTACTGAAAATTAAAGGAGTAGGAGATATCAAGAGAGAAAACGTGCTAACCTAGTTACTTCATTACTACTGTTATGAAAACGTATTCCTGTGCAATGTTAAACTATGGTTTTATTAGTGGTTTCTAAGGTCGATAGACTTGAATAGACATATATAGTCTATCCTATACTTCCCGCGATTTTGACTCAGTCCAAATCGTATAGGAGGTAGGATATCCAGGTTGCAGTGATTAATCCTAACTATTCCCAAAACATATCTAAGAACATGTAAAGATTATTAACCCCCTCTGAAAGAGTTCCTGTGCTTTTTAAGTATATTGAGTGATAAGTGCGGTGACCGGTTAGTTCCTACACTAGGGGTCGGAGTCATATATCCTCCCTAGTACCCGATGGATCCCATATTGACTAGATAATCTAATTGATGACATCAAATAACGTCTATTTTATAGCATCATTTATCCCATGTTATTAACCCATTTTGTATAGTTATTGCAAAGAATTGTTACTTAATCGTTTATATTTGAGAATTGCAGTAATTATGGAGTAATTGGTGAAAGTTAGCAAAAGGCGCGCATTCTGGAGCTTAAATGAAGATATTTTAAAGATTACTATTCTGAAGACCAATACGCCGTATCCATCAAAGAAGATACGGCGTATCCGTGCCTGCACTCACCAAAGACCACAGAAGGATAAAGATCAATACGTCGTATCCAGAGAGACTCAATACGTCGTATTCAAGATATAGTATTTAAATGTTCTAGAAGATATCAAGCGTGGTCCCTACTCTAAGAAATCTCCAATACACCATATCCAACACTTGGATACGCCGTATCCAACCGACTTCCAGACATTATAAATAGAAAACTCAAAAATGAGTTTTCGGTGTGCTAAATCATATTCTCGATACCTAAACCATAAAAGTCGATTTTTAGAGAAGAAAAAGAGCAGAAGAGGTCGAGCAACGTTATCCATTCCATAGGAGACAACGTGTACTTCCATATACTTTAGTAATCGTTCAGTTTTTTGTATTGTTAACTCGGTTAGTTTACCTTGGTTAAATAATTTCTCTTCTATTTATTATGACTTTTAAAGGCTAATACCTTTGGGTATTAGCCATTATTATGAAGATCTGAATGTTTGGTATTTTTTTTATCTCGATTTCTTGATTTATCGTTGAATGCTTGTTTATGTTTATCAATTTATACTTGTTTACGCGCTTTTGTATGTGACCTATCATTCAACTGGATCTAGTGATACAAAACAAGTAAATCTAGAGTCTAGGATAGCTCTTCATATAGCAATTTATACATCTAGAATCATAGGATCACAAATATTGTCCTTCTAAATAATGGATCTAGTGATACAAAACAAGTAAAACTAGTTAATTAGATATTGCCAATGGTTTATTGATCGTGTTGACTAGCAGGTGAACCTAGATAATTCAACAAATAATGTTCTGATTCTATTGGATAGTTGGATAAGTGGACTACTAGTGTATAAATCGCCATTCAGAAGTAAGTAGGTAAAGTCTTTGTGAGCTAGGGTTTAACAAGATTACCATTGCTTTAATCCTTAAGATAGATTATAATTAGCAAATAAGGATGCTTTATGCGGATGCTTTAATTATGACAGAATTAATGTGTCTAGGTCTTAGGATGATGTAACGCCTAAGTCTTAAGAATGATATACCGCCTTGAGAGAAGAAATTATTGCACTAAATAAACAAACCAACTTTCTAATCAGATTAATAATGGTTAATACCGTTTTCTTATATTTGGCTCGACCGCTCTTTTATCTTTTGTTTGTTTTCCTGCATAGGTTAAAGTGCCTTGAATTGATTGTAGTCACCAACCAAACCGTGCCAATCTCTCAGGTTAAAAAACCCCCTTTTCTCATTAGAATTAGGATTAGGACTGACATAGGTTTAGAATATGATAGAATTAACATAGATTATATACCCAAGATATTAATTAAGTTGATAGATTTAACCTCGCTTCAAGTGTTTGACACTGTCGGTTACCCGTAATCACTTCACTTCATTATATGTAGCTCGAATTCTAGAAGAAAAGAGAAGGAAAATAAAAGAAGTTTAGAGAGAGAGACAAGAGAGAGAAAAATGGTTGAATTACTTGCAAAATGGAATTCTTACAAATTAACCAACACCATTTCCTTGAAGGAAAATGGTATATATACCCTACACAACTACATCGGGCGTGTGGGCTTTTACTTGGGCCGGGCTCGGGATTGACTTGGGCTTTAGCCCAATACACATACAATATTAGCTTACATTTACGAGCCTGTTTACCCATCTAGCCTATTACAACGTATATTAATTTAGTGACCGAGACCTAATATAATTATGAACGAACTTCCATTGTTCGACTCAATATTTTAAGGCTAACAATCTCCTCCGAAGTGAGTTCATTGTGACACTCCTTCGTGAGATCAATGAGATTGCCTTTGTCGTTGAGCTCTTGTGATCTTTGTCTCTGTCTACGTTGTAGGCTTATTCCTTCATGCTTTGTGATCATTGATCTTTAGCCTTTGTCATTGTCTTTAGACTTCGTCTTTTTCGTCCGAGATCTTTAAATCTTTATCCTTCCATCTTAATTGTCTTTGCCACCTTGCGGTCTTGTGTCTTGACTAACATGGCTAGAAAACAAAGTTAAAGATACAAGAGCAAGACAAATATCTTTTAAACAACACATTAGATTCAAGTCGCCCAAAAGAGAGTTTCATTCACCAATCAAGAATCTCATACAATAGAAAATGCAAGTAGTACATTCATAAGATAAAGTTAAAGACATAATACGAGAAGAGACAAATTCATACTATATTTGTATGAATCATTACAATATATAGTAGATAATCATGAAATAAAGACATAATAAGGCATAGATCAACACTAGTAGATTCTTGAAATGTAGAAGATACCATAATCAAAAGATAGATGGTCGATTATTTAGGTAGATTAATCATATGAGAATGATTAATTAAAGAGGGAAAAGGAGGGGGTTGGTGACATATGATTTAGAAGGGTACGAGTTTGAGGTATAGGACGGGTGAGAATAAAGTGAATGAAGTTTATTTCATTTCTCAAGGAGTAGAATTGGTGTCTAGAAAACTTGCAACAATGACAAAAACTTAAGTAAAATTCAACTTGAGCATGAGAAGGAGGATGAATTGGTTGTAATGGTGGTCAACGTGGTGTATGAATGTAGGCATTGGATGGGTAAGTGTGTGAATTAAGGATGGTAGAAATGTTGTGAAGTTGTTTGATCATTTAATCTCTTAATGGATTATATGATGGTGGTGAAGGAGATTGTAAATAGACTCTTGGAGGAAGTGGAGGTGAGTCTTTTTGGGAAGAAGGTGATGATTTTGGAGAGGATGTTTTACGTTTCCATACTTGTCTTACTGGCATTCTTGGTTTTCTAGAGAAGTTGGAATGGTGATTTAAGCAAGACATTGATGATGAAGGAGAGGTGGATGAAGAAGGTGAAGGTGGTAGTGAAGTATGAGAATTAGATGATTTAAATAATGGGAATAATAGGATAAATGGCAAAGCATGGTTTGGATAGAAGGTGATGCAAAAGATGGTTTAGCTAAACAGGGAAGTGCTAGCTTGAGGATGTAGGTAGGAGGGTCAAAGATACAGAAAAAGAGGCAAACTCAAAATTTTCATTCCCCCTGGCGGCGGTCCCATATCACCAGGCAGTCCTGATATGTCGTTGTGTAGGTGTTATTTTATGTATCAAGTTTTACTATTTATATTTTGCCGACTTAACCTAAACATAACACTTTAACGGGCAGTGTACCCGGTCGGTGGTAGTTTCGTGGTAAGTAGGGTGTCGATCACTAAGAGCGAGAGCATTAATATCTAATTTATTTAATATCTAATCTATCAGTATTTATGTAAAATCTAAGCTAATGATAAGGGCGGTTCAGCCTGAGAGACTGGCACGAGTTTGGGTATCTAAGCTATGGTTTTGATGACACGTAAAGCAATAAACACACACAAGAAGATTAACAAACGATAGAGAAGCGGTCAAATACTAATATAAAGAAAACATATCAACCATGAATAATCCAATAAAACGCAGGTTTGTTTATTAGTGCAATGATAGTCTTATCTCGAAGCGGCATATCATTCTTAAGACTTAGGCGGTACTTCTTCCTAAGACCTAGACACGAACAATCCTGTCACAATTAACGTGTCCGCATAAAGCATCGTTATGTTGATTATAATCTATCTTGGGTGATTAATAATGGGATCTTATTAAACCTTAGCCCATTGGGACTTTACCCACTTACTTGCAAATATGGAGAGCTATCCCAGACTCTTAGCCTACGCCTACACAACACCGAAGTTGTAGCGCATTAAATATGTAGGACTAGACCCAGTTGAATGATAGGTCACATACAAAAGCATGTAAACAAGTATAAAATGATAAACATAATCAAACAATCAACGATAAATTAAGACAATCGAGATAAACAAACCAAACATTAAATCTTCATAAACATGGCTGATACCTAAAGGTATCAGCCCATAGTCATTGTAAAAATACACACGGTTTGATATATGAACGATTAAAATAAAGAAACCTTAATCGAACGCGTATTCGGTTGCGCAAAGATTACTAGAGTTTTCTTATGATCTTGAGGCTCTTTCTTGACCTTCTTGTCTCTTCTACTCGTCTGAAAGTCGACTTGGTGGTTTATGGCTTCACTTGCCCACCTAAAACTGAGTTTAGGGGTTGGTATTTATAGAGTCTGAAAATCCCTGGATACGCCGTATCGAGGGTAGTGGATACGGCGTATAGGGTTAATTTCCTTGAAGTCCGCGATAAGATCAAATCAATCAAGATTAATTACCATCAATCACATTTAATGCGAATCTTTGACTGATGAACAGCTGTGCATACGGCGTATAGAGAAGTAGTGGATACGCCGGATCGGGAATTGATCAATACGCGTTCTTGTGATGAGCTGGATACGACGTATTGATGCAGTTTTAATACTTTCTTCAAATGTCTTCGTTTAAGCTCTAGAATTGCGCCTTTTTGCTTCTTCTTTACAAGTGACTCCATAATTACTGCAATAACAACTTTAAGCAATTAAGTACTAATATCTTGCAATAATTATATAAAAGTGGGCAAAATACTGGGTATAAATGATAGTAAAGTATGACGTTATTTGATGATATCATGGAACTAAACCAAATGAGTTATTTGAAGAGTTAGAATAAGTTCTTCCCGGTGAAGCTGAGACATAGTCCGGGGAAGCCAGAATATAGTCAGGAAAGTTAGAGGAAAAACCATCCTCAATATTGGAAGTAGGGTGGTTGGGAGAAGACATCACTCTGTTAACAATCCAGTGGTAAATAACATAATTATTTATATAATAGTATAATAGTTATGTATCTTTACATACTATTCGGGAGATGTAGTGGCACGGAGGACTTTCTTAAATGGAAAAAGAAAAGTAGTTATAGTTAAGGTTTCAACCTTGTTCATAATAATCGTGGCTCTTGATACCAATCTATAACACCCCCATTTTGACAAATACAGCAGCGGTGTAACACCCCCAAAATTTCAACAACGCAGCGGAATACCACTTGGGGTGCTACTTCATAATACACAGCGCTAGATACAAGAGAACGACCTCTAAATGTGTCGTTTGTAAAACAATCTCGTTGATTTTCTGAAATCAAAATAATAGTTGTCCCATAATTGCATCACAATGAAAAGCTTGAAAGCGACACAACGAGATTTGATCATTTGTAGAAATCCAATTATGAAATCTTGTCAATTTAGACTCCAATACACATCAGATAATACAAGCATCTAATTCACCTGAGAAAAATATGCTTAAAAATGTCAACATAAAGTTGGTGAGTTCATAGGTTTGTTAGATATAAATGATAAACCAAAGGTTTCCAAAGTATATATGACCATTTAATTCCTTAAATGTCCTTTCAAAATATATGTATGATTTCTAAAATCAACAGTTGCAAAACATGCTAGACCATTTAAATCTCCAAATAGTCGCCAAAACGTATAACATAGGACCATAAGATTTTCCCCGTGATAAAACAAACAACACTTATCACAACATATAAACTTCCCGTGATGAAACAACAAATGCAAACATCACGAGACCCTGATTACGTTTCCTAAGCTCATGACATTGAAGCTCGACGATCTTTCTTGCAATAATATATATTGCAATTTCTGCCCCGATTAGATGTCTAACCCGAAACATCTTCAAATTCTTTCATGCTTAAAAAACGTTTCCGTGTCTATCCCGGTGATAGCTAGTCACCCGAACGGGGAGGTCGTTTCCCAAATAGATCTATTTATAACATTCGCGCTCACATAATGTAATTCACAACTACATCTATGCAATTGACAGTTCATGATAAAGGGGCTCAACTTGGGTTATCGCTACTTAGGCAACACATAATCATAATATAAAATTGATCCACTTGTGTCCATTTATAAAACGATGCATATTTTCACCCAAAAAATATATATAACCGTATCCAAAACGAATAAAAGTGAGGCTATGCAACTCATAATATCCTTTAAAATAATCACATACACAAAATTGTTAAAAGATGGTCCTATAATAAAGAGTTTGTAGTCAAGCATGTATTCCCCCTCGCGGGTTTATAAGCATTCAAAAGATTGAAAAGCGAGGTTATGAACTCACCTTGATGATGAAGAACGATTGGCAGATAGGCATCTAATATGCACAATACGAACGGAAGACGAAGCGGCTTTGCTCGATCAAGAAATTTGCAACTATCTTAACCGGCTAAGATCCACTAGCCTAGGATAATATATATGGTTTCACCGATGAATGGTTACATCAATCTACACAACAACCGTTGATGAAGATTTTATTTAACGTTGTAATAGGTTTGGTGGTATGGTTTAAATAAATAAAATTGTAAATATACGCTAAGTGTGTAATATATATTCTTTATATATTACTTATGAAAAATAACCCTTCCAAAGATTAATGACAAGTATAATATACCTTGCAGGTATTATATAATAAGTGTGAATAATTAATTAAACCAATTAGTTTGTCTCGTTTTCTGAAATCACCACGTAATTAAATAAATAAAAAGTTCCTGTATAAACGTAATCGCACGTTTTAAGATTTCCAATTAAGTTAGACAGTGTTTGTAAAGCCTTTTACAATCAATTATTAGGTTACCTTCTAGCTGATAATTATAAAATATAAAATAATATTTTATAACTTATATTTCGTTTCCTCGACGAATCGCGTCTAAAATAATCGTCTCATTGTAAAAGTATAGTTTTTGTTCGATGGTCGGATTATCGTATAATACAAATTAATGTATCTTTAAAATATAATCTTGGTCCCTTTTTATCCGTTTATAACACAATATGAGTTTTAGTAAAACGTTACTAAATATTGAAATATATATATATTTCGTTATGACATTTTCGGTTATATAATGTTTTCCTTATTCGCAAAACTCGACGTTTTCCTTTAATCAGTATATATTGAAATCATTCGTTTTTCAATATTTCAAATGCCCGCGCTTTCTAGATATAATATATATGTTATTATATCTCAACTTAACAAAATAATATATATAATATTTATTTAACCATTTTAAACCACCACTAGGTATTAAACTTTTATATTTATAAAAGTTTTCACTATATATTTATTGATCTTACAATGTATTTATTTACCGATTTGTGTTAACCCAAACGCGCCCTTATTGGTTTTCTGCTCACCCAAACATAACCCTTATGTTGTAAATCTGCCCAACCAAACGCTCCCTTTATTCCCAATCTGCCGAACCAAACACGCCCCTTGCGTGTTTATGCTATACCAAACACCCCTCCCCGTTTGGCAAACCTGCCAAACCAAACACACCTTATGTGTTAACTTATTAACCCAAACACACCCCTTTTGGTGTTTAAACAACCAACCAAACGCCCCTACAGGCTGCTGCTAAGCCAAACGCACCCTTCTCGGTGCTTCCATGAAACCAAACGCACCCTGATGGTGCAAACGTCAAACCCAACGCACCCTTGGCTGGTGACAGAAACCAAAACGCACCCTTGTGGGTGGTTGGCAGCCTAGACAAACGCACCCTAGTTGGCTGGAAAACAAACAAACGCACCTGCTGGTGGTTTGACCCGACACCCTACGCACCCTTGTGGGTCGTGGTGGCTTCAACCCAGACCAAACGCACCCTCGGTGTCGGCTACCACAGAAACGAACACCCCTTGGTGGTGTTTCGGTTAAACCACAACACGAGCACCCCCCCTTTTTTGTGGCTTTCTGCCACCGAACAAACAAACACCCCTGGGCTGTTTTACAACATAAAACGCACCCTATTTGGTGCTTAAAACCACACCGGACGCACCCCTTTTCTGCTGAAAACCAAACGCACCCTATCCGGTGCTAAACCCAACCCACACGCACCCCTCTTGGGCCAAGAACAAAACCGAACGCACCCCGCTGTGGTGAAACACCACAGCCAAACGAACACCCCAAACGGACCCCTTTTTGCTTCTACGAACCAAGAACAAACGCACCCTCGTGCGTGTTTACCACCAACAGCCGCACCCTTTTGGTGGTGCGTGGCTGTGATGGTGATGGTGGTGGTGGTTGTGGCGCGTGGAGGAGAGTGGTGTTGGGGATTGGATAGATCGGGCGAAGAGGAGACTTTTTGGTGCTCGCCGGAAAACTTACCGAAAAACTTTTCCGGCGGTGGTTGGTGGTGGCCGGCGGTGGCAGGCGGCGACGCCGGTGGTGGCCGGCGGTGGCCGGAATTTATGAGAGAGGAGGGAGAGAGGAGAGTGTGAGGCTTGTGTGTGTGTTGTTATATCACAAAATGAAAAAAAAATATAAACTTACATATATATATTAAAACTTATAAATAAATATGATAAGTTTTAATAGTTTAGGGTAAGTTGTGTAAAATTTTACAGGGACCAAAAGTGTAACTTTCGTTAAATAACGGTTCGGGACTCGTTTGAGCGACTTAACGAATGAATTAAAATACGAAATTTGCGCCATTGTTTTCCAAATCATTTTTCCAATAAAAATGAGTATTTACACGATTTTATTTCATAATGGTTTCATAACATTTATTTAAAATGTTTGTTATTCATTTATATATTTTTCCGATAAACTTTATCCGTAAAATGAATTTTA
>BQNB010068010.1:0-33991 GCA_026074375.1 Tanacetum coccineum | reverse complement strand
TTGCTAATAGATTTTACTTGCACTTTCTCTCACTAGAAAGACTCTTTCTCTCTCTATGACTAATTAGCCAACCCATCATCCATTACTTATGTTATGATCTCTTGTATACTACAAAATGGTCTCATGAAGCTTAGAGCATGTGTTCTACCTCTAAATAGTTCATAAGGGGTCTTGTTTTGAGGCTTAATTACTAATACCCTATTCTGCACATAACAAGCAGTATTAACTGCTTCAGCCCAAAATGTAATAGGTAACTTATAGTCAGCTAACATGGTTCTAGCAGCCTCAATTAGTGTCTTATTTCTTCTCTCAGCAACACCATTTTGCTGAGGAGTTCTAGCTACACTAAATTCCTACTTAATGCCTTTCTTTTCACAAAACTCACTCATAACCCTATTTTTGAACTATGTTCCATTGTCACATCTGATTATCTTTACTTTCTTATCAACTAGATTTTCTATCTGAGTTATAAAGCTCTTAAGAATTCCATTTGTTTCATCCTTAGATGCTAAAAAGAAAACCCAAGTAAATCAGCTATAATCATCAGTGACAACTAGACAATATTTCTTATTCATTAAGCTGCTCACAAAAGTTGGACCAAACAAGTCCATATGCAACATGAATAAAGGCTGAGTAATAGAGTTCTGAATTTTGGACTTACATGAGGCTTTGTGTTGTTTTCCCTTAAGGAAAGCAACACAAGTTTGGTCATTTTCAAAACGTTTTATAGGTAAACCTTTCAGAAGGTTATCCTTAACAAGTTTATTAATAGTTTTAAAATTTACATGACCTAGCCTCTTATGCCATAGCATTGATTCATCAAGTTGAGTTTTAAGTGTTTCAAAGCTTTTTAGACAGGTTTTTGAACAAGTTTTATCATTATGTACCTCAGAGTCTGAAAAAGCCATAAGAGCCATGTCTATAGGGACTTCTTCATATGCCATAAAGCTCCAGTCAAAACCAGCTCCATCAATAGCCAACATGGATTTGGAAGAAATTTCTTCCACATTTATAGTCCTTCTAGAGCTGTCTTAATTCCTGCTCCTGTTATCTTGATTCCTAGGTCCTCTGCATTCCCTTGCAAAGTGTCCCAACTTGTAACAGTTGAAACACTCCACCTTTGACTTGTCATATCCAGCTGTGTCACTCCTATTGATAGTAATCTTTCTACCAGTTTACTAGAAAAACTTTCTTGTCCTCATGCTCAGCAATGCTAACTGCCACTTCAAATCCATCTCTTTCATGGATTTGTTCAAGGTCCTCATGTACAAGATGAGATCCGTTTGGTTGACTGGCCAAAATGCATAAACAGTGTCATCACTTAAGTTAACAGTACTAACTTGAGTACTAGCAGTGCTAACTTGAGTATTAGCAGTACTAACTCCATAAGCAGTATTAACTTCATTAGTACTGCTAGGAGATGACACAAAAGCCATGTTTGAGAATTTGAGCTTGAGCTTGAGCTTGCAGTTCCTTTAACCTCTTGTTCAACAATCTTGAAGTTGTTGTAGAGATCATCAAAGCTCATTATGTCTAGATCAGGTTTATTCCTTTAGACCACAACATGAGTATTCCATTCAGAAGGCAGACTTCTCAAAATTTTCAAATTGAGATTTTCTTGTGAAATATTTTCACCCAAGATAGCCAACTGACTTACAATCTTCTGAAGCTTGTTAAAAATAGAGTCAAGAGACTCTGTGCTTGGAGCACTAAAGTTCTTATACATTTGCTTCAGGAGAGTTTTTTAAGTCTTCTTTGTGGCTTCATTACCACCAAATTTTGTTTGTATAGTAGCAAACAAAGTCTTAGCATCTCTGTACTGATTAAAAGTCATTAGATGTTCATTAGGAAGTGCCATCAGTAACATACTTCTTGCCTTTATATCATTCTTCTTTTGATCCTTTTCTTCAGTAGTTACAGGACCTGGTATTAGTGTAGTTGAGGTACCATCAACATTTGTTGTTTTAGCTGCAGGTTTGAATGAGTTTCCATTCTATATGACATCCCATAGAGCATAGTCTTGTACTTGAAAGTATTGCTCGATCTTTAGCCTCCACATATCATATTCACCCTGTTTGAGAGAGGGAAATTTTGCAGTAGTAGTAATTTGAGCAGTTTCTAGATCCATCTCTTCCTTGTGAGTAAAGAGTTCTTCTTGTTAGTTTCTTCTAGATCAAAGTTTCGGAACACAAGCTCTGATACCAAGCCCCAATTCTAGACGATCAACTCTAGAACGTGTTATGTACACTATAACAAGGAATCATAAGATACTTGAGGCTAAACCAAACAAAACATCTAGGCATTCACACACCTACACACATACACACATTTTACTGGTGTTCACATCTTAACACACTCACAAAACTACACGCCTAGGACCTCCTTTTATAACATAAGGAGTCCAAGACTTACAAAGGAAGATAAACATTAGACAACTAAATCATTTAAACATTAAGGAATATCTTATGTTATCTTCTATCTGAATAAGGAGATCTTCTAGATTCTTCAAAATCTTCCATCTTTTAAAGAATTCCAGCTTTGCGTTTAAGTCCTTTTGTTTCATTCTTTTATTCACTTTTTTCTCATCAAATCAAGAATCCCAACAAATGTTGAGGGTGCGGATATGCAATTGGATGACAACAATTGCTTGGGGGTTATTGATAAAGTTTGTAATAAAGCTGGAAAAGGTAATTCCTTGGAGTCAAATGAGTCAAGTGAAGTGGAAGTTAATAGGGTGGTGATAGTTGATGAACCAATGAAGGTTGAGGATAAAAACAAAAGTGAGGTGAGTGTTGATAAGTTTGTTTATAATGATGAAAAAAGTAAGGATATTGAAGATATATGGAAATGGTTTAAGAGGGAAAAGACAAGTTCTACTTGCTTCAAACAAAAAAACAGAGAGTGGAATAGAATAGTAAGCATACAATGCAAAGCTATACTTAGAAAGTGGAAATTAAGGTGGAAATGGCCAAACAAAAAAGAAGAAGAAGGAAAGAACCTGATGGTGGCACGAATGTAAGTTTTAGTATGAATGGGAATTCAGATTGTATGGAATTAGATGTAGAGTCTGTTGAAGAATGTCTTAGTGGGGTACAAATGGATGCTTGCGGTAAGATGGAATCACAAAAGGTTTTAAATGAAATTAAACCATTGTTTTCTCTTTTGAAAACATTGTCAAACAAAATTGCTTAATATTGAATTAATGGTCTACAACAAAATAGGAGCTACTAGCGGTATGGGAAGTTAGTTACAGATAGAATAGTTAGAAACCATATGGTGACGGATAAACCACTATTTAGAAAGTTTGTGAAAAATAATGTTGTAAAGAATGGAAATGAGGTTTTGGATATTGTTGGTGATATAAAGAAGGAAAAAGTAACTAAAGACAATAAAAAGAACAAGTGGGCTGATTGGAAGGAGTTAGTTTTTAAGGGCAGTGGGAATGCAAATGGCTATAAATCTACAAACTCAACTTTAGTTAGAGAAAGAAGAGGAGGTGTGAAATTGAATATGTGGAAGTGGCCAAGAAGGAAAAAGGCGCGTGTGATGTTTGATATTTAGAAGTGGCCAAAAAGGAAAAAGAAATATGTGTTGTTTGATATACGGGGAGTATAGAAATGTCAAGTGATGCATAGAAATGTAAGGCTATATCATCGCTTGTTTATTGAGCTCAAACTACAGCTTGAAGCTTTCTTAACCTTTGAGGTTTTCCTAAGAAGAATAAGCATTTCACTAGTTAATTTTGAATCGGCTCGAGTAAGTGTTTGGAAGATGGTCTATTTGGTGTTTTGGTCGTTTCATGGGATCCAATACTCTTCAAACTCCAAAGGAAGAAGGAAATTATAGGGTGTTTGGGAAAGAAGGAATTGGTTCATAATTGGAAGGTTAATTCGTTGTGTTTCTTACCAGAATATGTAATTGGTATGGTTGAGACATTAGCTGATAAACAACCTTGGCTTAACATAAAGAGTTGGGTTTAGTTGAGAATGAAATCAACAAGTTTGATGAATTACAACAGGGGGTTTTGGACATAAATGTTATTACCTTTTATTCAACAATCTCTGATGAAGGAGCTAGTAATGGCGAAGAAATTGAGATACTCATCAATTACTCATACTTATTGAAGGCAGCTCTCATATCAGAAGGTTGTGAACTGATGATAAACATTGCTGAAACAACCCAAGCTGAAGGAATGAATGCTGATACAAGTTGTTTCTGTTACTATTTACTCAAAGTTAGCAATTCCTTTATCAACAAGTTCGAAAGAAACATTGACAAAAGTTGCTGGAAGTTGTTAGTTCCTGATATGGAAGATGGGATTAAATTCCATGCATATACATGCTGATCAAAAGTTGAAGTACAGCCTAAGCTTAAAGCTGAAGTTCAACCTTACCTTGAGCCTGAGGTTTCTTTTGTGGAGTTGCTGGATACATGACTTGAACAACACTGAACATTGAAGGATGCACATTGAACCCTTTGGAGGCTGAACATTCAACACTGAACACTAAATCATTTCAAACCCGATTCTTAAGGTCAAGAATGTTTTAAGGGGAATGGTTTGTTACGAGTCAGAATAAATCAGGGAGCAGTTGTGAATACTTTCAAAGTTGGAGGACTGGAAGTATATCTTCTCGAAAGTTTGTTAGAGTTTTCACGCCAAATTTTGTTACTCCTTCTCAGCCTATAAAAGGCATTCTCATCTCATTTTCTCATTTAGCTATTGATTTGTAAACCTTTATTCTCTCTAGAATTCTCTTTGTAACCTTTCGGTTGTATTGGCACCACATTTATCAAATAACCAATCCTTTACCGAATTTTGTTCTTAGTTTGGAATTCCTATTGGTTTGTTGCCATTGATCTATACTTTTCCATTTTTAAGTGATTTACAGAGTGTATTGTATCAACACAAAGATATCCGGCAACAATAGCATATCATTAGCATCACATCCTCTTTGAAAACCTGAATCTTTAACAAGAACGCCATTAGTTCTACAAACACAAAATCCAAACTTAAAGATTAGTTTTACAAAAAAACACTTATAAATAGGAGGCATCGAAAAAACCCCAAACCAAAATAGATGAAGAAAAATAGGAATTAAACATAAGGTGGAGAAGATACTTGTCGATTTATTGAAGTAACATAGAGATGTAGGTGGATCGATCTGCATAGACAGTTGAGGAAGAAGGAGCAGAAGATGGAATTGGTTTAATTCAAAATTTAAATTATTTTGAAGCTTTCATGGCATAAGATAATGGATTGATTAAAATTCCTAAAGAAAAGTTTACACCTCTCAAATAGCCAATCACAAAAAAAGCTCATGTCCCATAGCATGAGAAGTAGGGCTGTAAACGAACTGAACGTTCAGTGAACATTTCATGAACCGTCCAGTAAAAAGTCCATTTATGTTCGTTCATTTATTGAACGAACGAACTTGAACAAATTTTATGTTCGTTTAGTTAAAAGAACGAACATGAACAAAAGTTCTGTCCGTTCATTGATGTTCTTGAACGTCCGATTATGCGTTTGTTAACGTTCATCTAATCGTTTTCGTTCATATATCGTATCATTTTATTACATACTTTTTAAATTTCTTTACTTAAAACAAAATAATACTTATAATACACAATATTATGTATATTTCTATAAAATTTATGTTTATTAGTCTACGTTCATATACGTTCGTTCGTTTATGTTCGTTTAGTGATAAACGAACATGAACAACCTTATTTTCTTAATAAACGAACATGAACAAGAAAACTTGTTCGTTTAAGTAACCCTGTCAGTTTATTTATCCGGCTAAAGTTAAATGAACACACATGAACAAGGCTCCGTTCGTGTTTGTTCGATTCGTTTAGAGAAGTATTCAATGCATAGTATTTTATTTAAAGAAAACTTTTAATTAGAACAAATTATTTTTATAATTATGATGTAAGCATTTAATATTATTTAATTAAACCCATCAATAAAAATCATCCACCTAGTTAAAGATGACATCATCATAAACCCTTGTTTAATACATTAAATATATTAGGCTTACGCATCATCATAATATGTATATGCTAAGTTTAATTATGAATTGTATCTTCTGTATGACCTCTAGACAAAATATTTTCAGTAATAAATATAATTGGAAAATTTAGAATAGCAAGAAAAAATATGCATATAATGTTTTAGCAAAATATTATACTAAAAAGGTAAAAAAAGGATGTTGTGAGAGGAAAAGTTCAAATAAAAATAAAAATATTTGTAAAAAGTATATAAAAACTTGAAAAAATAAAAAATTCTAGAAAATTTACCCCAAGATGAAGCATGTTGGTGTATAAAAGAATTGCAAAGCATTTATTTTAGTTTGGAGTGATTACACGCTTTTTAATGCACTAAAGAAATATGATGTATAAAATTTTTAGCTTGTTATATTTTGATGCACAATAAAATTTTAACACATGTACTTAGGGCCCGTTTGGTTTGTAGATGGGTTTAGGATTAAGATTTGAATTTGGATTTGGATTTGTTAATTGATTTGGATTTGTATTTTATAAGTTGTTTGTTTTGTATAAAAGGATATAAAAAGTTATGATTATTTGAATACTTAAACAAAAAATTCTTGAATTTAGGTTTCACTTGAAAATTTAAAAAAATGCATATATGGCTAGGAATGGTTGATAATTAAAAAAAATGCATATATGGGTCCCACTTGTCAGTAATTCCATGGGAGTAAGCAAGGTTTTGTAGAACCTTTATTTTAAGGGTGTCAAAGTCAATATCAAATTCAAACCCCACATACCAAATAACTGTTTTTTACAGTGAGTCCTATATCCAAATTCAAAAGGTGGGAACCAAACGCACCCTAATAGGAAGTTGAATGTAAAAATGAATATTTGATGTATAACATGTCGATTAACAAATGGGCAAATATTTTTTTCATAATTTTTTTTCATCAAAACTACACACTTAAAAAAACCTTTTTATCCATGAACATCCCCTATCTTGGGAATTGTTTTGGGAATTTTTTAAGAACTTTTAAATTTTTTTGAATCATTTTTACGCTTCTTACAAATATTTGTCCTTTTATTTTAACCCTACCTTATTCCGATATAGCGTCAGAATAATATATTCTTTCTTTATATAAAAGAACAATAAAAAATATGGGTTGTGTTTAGGAGATGACTTATTAGGGCTTATGGGGGAATAAGCTTTAAAAATAAGTTAGCTTATACAATAAGACTTGTTTATCGTATAGGTTTATAGAGGCTTTTGAAAGTTTAAGCTCCAGTCGAATAAGAGACGTAAAAAGTTTAGACGAGGCTTTTAATATATTAATTTACTTAATTATCAACAAAAATATCTCACTGTACTAGAATATGTTAATTTACTAATGTCTTTTTTTGTTAATTTTGCAATAATAAGCTCCGGCTTAAAACTAATTTGCCAAAGAAGTTTATGAAAATAAAAATTCAAGTTTCGTCTTATAATATAAGTCTCAGCTCCGGCTTAAGCTCCAGCCTCAGCCCAACCCATTTCATCAAAACTTATCCATGGTATTTTCTCTAGTTTGCAACACACTAAGTTTTACAACTAGATCAAACATATTTTACATAACTATAATTTTTTAATTTTATTAAAAGGCTGGAGATTTAATTCAAGACGCATTTAATGCGCCCCGTCGAAAAACCCGCCCCGCCAGAAAATCCGCCGGAACCCGTCAACTCGTCAGAAAACCCGCCCGCCGTTTGACCCAACTTTTTATTAAAACCCAGAACTAATATATTATCTCTCCCACCATCTCCCACACATGTTTCCTTCCTCTTATACCACATGTCTTCCTCTATAACTAATATGTGTCCTTCCCACCAATACTAACCAAATAAATTGTTTCAGATCTACAATATCCACCTCCTAAAATGTTTAATACTGCGTCACTCTGAGATGCGCAAAAAGAAAACGACGACTTACTACCGATTTGCAGCATCAACAAATCATGATTTAGGAAGTATAAACCACTATCGAATAATGATTTGCACACGTCTTAGCCCACAACACAACATACAAGTTTCATGTCTTTTTTTAGATTTTATTTTTCGATTTTAATTATGTGGTTTTAGATCTTGATGGTTTTTTGAATGAATCATGTTGGCAGGCAAAATCGTGGTGGTGAAAGTGGAGGAGGAGGAAGAAGAAGGTTATGATTTTTTGAACTAAAATAAGTAAATATCTCTATCATCTAAATTAATTTTGATTATTGTTAAAAAAAATCAAGAAGTCATTGCAACTGTATGATTTTGGTATGTTTATAAGCTGCTTATTTTGAGATATGGTTGTATTTGTAGCTTTTTGTGTTTATTTGTGTAAGCTTATTTGATTGGCTTATCATTTTACTAAACATTAAAAAAACCCAATAACTTTTTTAGGGGGTGTTTGGATTAGCTTATTTTATGGCCTATTTGAAATCTGCTAATGCTGATAATCTTATTTTTTATGGCTTATAAGGTTAAGCTTATGGCCTAAGCCATAAGCTCAAAGTGTTATGCTCATAAACTACAAAAAGTAAGCTTTTTGGCCGTTTTAGATTTCAATATGCGATAAAATAAGTTAATCCAAACTCCCCCTAAAAATGAGCTTATTGGGTTTGAATATATCAATAAGATCATAAGGCAATTAAATAAGCTAAAATAAACACCTTAATCTGGTGACATATGTTTGTTTTTTGCAAGTTATAATTTTAGCTTTTATGGTCTTAATTTTTAGAAATAAACAAGCTAAAATAAACACCTTAATCTGGTTTATGAAATGGTTCATAATTTTTAGATACCGTAGTAAGGCGAGGTTTATGATGAAATCAAACAAAACATTTATAGTTTGCGAACTTATCATTGGAAAGTAGATAGATTAGAAGTCTTGGCACTTGAACTAATCTGCTATTACCAAGATATATTGTTCCATTCTGCGAGTTTCAATCCCTGAAGCATTTGTTTTCATTATCCACTGTGCAACCAGTTCCATACTCCCATAGGGGTTAAAAGTAAGGGAGTTTATAACAATCTGTCCACATATTTGATCACTGACAAGCCTTAAGTCGTAGGGCATGTTAGTAGTAACATCCTGCCATGGTTCTAATGGGGGTTTATTGGGTTAGCTTATTACTTTAGGCTCGGTTTGTTATGAATGGTCTCCTAGAAATAGTTTGTAGCTCCTCAAGGTGTAGCGACTTAGAGACTCATGCTTAGATAATATTTTTCTGCATATTTGCATGTTAACGAACAAAAAATGGATGAAAATCTCAGAAGGATGGTTGCTTCAGATGAATCTTCTTGAAATTGATGGAAAGGAGAGTTGGTCATGTAGCTCTACTAAAGCTTAGTAGGGTGGTTTAGGTATTTGGATAGGAATTGACTCCTGTTTTACATTTAATTTTTAAACTGTCTTACATAATGCTTATTTACAATTTTATGATTGCTATGCAGGCCATGAGAATGCAACGGGCGTAAACTTGCAGGTGCTAAAAGAACTCCGTCAATTGCAAGAAAAAAGAGTGATTCAGACAGAGTTATATGCTTATGGGATCTGAGAAGACGTGCTATGCTTCTGTCCACGATCATTCTACCTGTTGCATAGCATACAAAAGGTATAACAAAAATTTCAGGAAACATAGATCTAATACAGAAACAAGCCTGGCATGTTTTCTTAAAACTGCTTATTATGCCCAAAAGAAAATAAATTAAATCGGTGAAGTTGCGAAATTGCAAAAGTCATAAGTTTGGGTTGGAGGTGTGTAGTTGAGAAGATTTCCCTAAGATTTCATATATGTTACAGGTGTGGATTTTCAATTCGAACGAGACGAGGCTGAGGCTTTTAACATAGAAGGTGATGGTAATTGTTTAGTTGGCGTGAACATTTTCATTCCTATAGTCACATGATGTATGGAATTGTCAGTTAGAGACGTTTCTTTGCTGCTTGGCTGGTAAGAAATGAGCATGTCATTATATAGTCACTAAGACCAGTTAGTAGCAATTTTATGTTCCAAACGTATTTGACCTTTAAATTTTGTAAGAAACTGGTATATTGATGGATGGAATGTGGGACATTGGAACTAGCTTAACTGCATCGGTGTATAAAATCAACTTGAGGATTTTATATTTTATTCTACACGTTCGCTCAAAGGTAGCTACTAAGATAGCAAAGGTAGTGATTATTTGATAAAGTGTTTAATGTAAAGTAAAATGAATTAATGGCGTTGTTGTCATGTTATGTATCACAGGTTATCAAGCTTGAGTTAGAGTACGAATGACCTGCGTTCCTTATGTTTTGAAACAGAGGAGTTTGATTACCGTAACGCGTAAGGTATTTCTGTATTAAGTTGCTTAAAGAATTCATAAATAGTTAATAAGATGGGAACTTTAGCCTATACGAATACATTAATTTAACAACATAGGAAGTTTTAAAAAGTGGTTGTCATATATGATATACTTACCCTCTAACTATTTTTAATTTTATTTAGAGGGTGTTTGGGGTTGCTTATTGGCTTATAGGGATTTTTTATAATAAAATTGAAGTTAAGTGCTTATTACATTTTGATTAAATAAGTAAAAGAATATGAATTATGAACAAGTGTAAAAATCGACACCCAAAACCCAACACTAATATGAACACAATTATAGAAACTGATACATGCCTTCATTCCCTTCCTGTTCCCTTATAAACCCAACACACCACTGATAGGTATGAGCTCTCATTCAGACGAAGTGAGTTATTTTTAACAATTTTTTGAACTAATGTCTCCTTGAGGAAACACATAGCATTTAGCACTTTATAATTGCATATCAAACTTATGGTAGACAGGTTGATGCATTGAAGTCATGTTACTGCCGTAAGGTGATGAAAGAGCTATACAATGTTAACGTATTTATACCTTTATTTGAGCATATTTCCTTTTTTCATTTGAGATGAAGAGGTCTGTTGAACATATATGCAATAAAGGGAATTGTATGACCCATTGAGAGCAAGTAGGAATGATAGACTGATTCTAAAAGTTTATTAAGCTCAACCAATGCGATTTAATGTATAATTGTATGTTCTGCCACTAGAAGTTCAAATATGCACGTTAATCAATACTTTAAGATTCACTTTAGGAAATATAAATATATTTTTGTATGTACCAGTTAATAACTAAGATTGAAATTAGACCCAACATAAAATATCTGCTAGATGCGCATGTCCAGGGATAATGTTAAAAGGATGGAAATTAAGCTATAAATACTTTGAACTTGAAAATGATTAAACTTTTGCTACGGAGTTTTTTTAATTGAATGTAAACATAAACATGCTCAAGAATTTATTAGAAGGTACTGCATAATGGCTATTTGCATCTGCTATACTCTTATGTAGTTCTCATATCAACATTTTAATAGGAATGTACCATCCAATTTTTGCTCAATAATAAGGAAAAAAAGCAATGCCAAACACCCCCTTATTAGTGATATGAAGACCTGGCGTTAAATCTGTAGAGCTGCTAAATGTTTGGATACTAATTGGCTAGAATATTATGTTGCGGAATCGTGGATTTGATTTCATTGAGTATTATAACCATGCATGTGCAGAGTGCTCAAGACAAGAGATGTTGAAGTCTTAGAGGCTGGCAAACAAACTTATCCGAAAATCTAGCGGTTGATGCTCGAAGCAGCATGTAAAAAGGTTGCTAGAAAGGAACAACGACATTATGTTTTTTTAACCACCCTCTGATCCAAAATCTTCAAAGATATAGGACGGAGATGGCCATGATCAGCAATAGGAGGTAATTCAGTAGCACAATAATATATAATCTGTTTTCAAAACCATAATATACAATCTGTTTTCCTTCTTTTCAAAACCATAATATACAATCTGTTTTCCATCGAAGTATTGTAGTTTCTTTTTTGATTAAACCATAGACGAACGGTATATATTACGTTTGTGGCCGCATTTCTTTAGCAAAATTACTCCTATTATAAAATTCATCATGATGCAAAGATCTGAACAAGTGATTATACTACAGATACAAACTATATATTTATGTCATTTATCATGTTTTTCTAATTTGTTTTACAGAACTTGAGACTGAGTGCTGATGACCTCCCAAAGGATTTGGCTCCAAGTGTGACATCTTGCTAGAAAGATGTAATCCTTTCCCTTTTCTAAGATTTTGAATGTTCTAATTTACTCCTTTAACTATTTGACTTTTATCAGTTCTGTTAGAACAAGTATCGTGTTGACGGTGGTGAATCAATGTGATTGTGAGTATTTGATGTTTATGTTTCTTGTGATAATCATTTTTAGAGGATTTTACCTATGTTGAATATGTTCCGGGAGGTTCGTCCCGTAAATAGTTTGAAATGCCGAAAAACAAGTCCCGACACGTCCGTTAATGTTCAAAACGAATTTTGGGAAGTTTAACTGTGAAATATGTCATGTAAATAATCAAGATTCATGGAAAAGTATTTTTAAGTTTAATAAAAATACTACGAAACTTCGGTTAACATTTTAAAGTTGAGAACGTTGAGCTTTAAGGAAAACCGACACAAAAAGAAGCACCCGAAACCCTGATGTGTCGTTGTGTGATTATAATTTATGTTTCAAGTTTTAAATTTATATTTTGCCGACTTTACCAAAAACAACACTTTAACGGGCAGTGTACCCGGTCAGATGGGAGTTTCGTGGTAAGTAGGGTGTAGATCACTAAGAGCGAGAAACAATCTTTAAAATTATTAATATTTTGGTTATCTAAACTAAGTTAATTCTATTCTATGTTAAACCTATGCTAAACCTATGTTAATCCTAAATCTAACGGATAAGGGGGGTTTCAGCCTGAGAGACTGGCACGGTTTTTGTGGTGACTAAAATCAACTTAAGACACTAAAACACACGCAAGTAAATTGACAGAAGATAAAAGAGCGGTCAAGCCAAATATAAGAAAACTGTATTAACCATTATTAATTCAATCAGAACGTTGGTTTGTTTATTTAGTGCAATGATTACTTATCTCGAGGCGGCATATCATTCTTAAGACTTAGGCGGTACTTCTTCCTAAGACCTAGATATGAAGAATTCTGTCACAGTTAAACGTATCCGCATAAAGCATACTTATTTGATGATTATAATCTATCTTAGGGATTAAAGCAATGGTGATCTTGTTAAACCCTAGCTCATAGAGACTTTACCCACTTACTGCTTAAAGGCAATTCATACACTAGTAGTCCACTAACCAAGTCTTTACCAATTAATTGAGAACATACTTATTGATCCCAATGGTCACCTGCCGGTCTAACTAAGCTCATAATCTAAGGGCAAACATAGGTTATTATTTGTGATCTTATTGGTCAAGATGTATAAATCACTATATGGAGAGCCATCCTAGCATCTAGATTACTTGGTTCGTGTTGCTAGATCTAGTTGAATGATATGTCGCATATAAAAGCACGTAAACAAGTATAAACTGATAAATATAAACAAGCAATCAACGATAAATTAAGCAATCAAGATAGACAAACCAAACATTCAGATCTTTATAATAATGGCTAATACCCAAAGGTATTAGCCTTCAAACATCATAATCAATACAAAAGTAATAATTTAGCGAAGGTAAACTAACCGAGTTAACGAATGATACCAAAAACTGAACGATTACAAGAGTATAGGAGATTACAAGTTGTTTCCTATGGAATTAATTACGTTGCAAGACCTATTCTGCTCTTCTTCTCTTCTGAAAATCGAATTTTATGGTTTAGGTATCGAAAATATGATTTAGCACACTGAAAACCCGTTTTTAGGTTTTCTATTTATAAGGTCTGGAATTTGGTCGATATGGCATATTGACTGAGGTGAATACGGCGTATCGGGGGTTTCTTAGAGTAGGGACCGCGTTTGATATCTTCTAGAATATTTTATTACCATAACTTAAATACGGCGTATTGGTCTTCTCTAGATACGGCATATTGGATCTTGTTCCCTTGTGGTCTTTGGTGAAGTGCAGGCACATATACGCCGTATCTTCCTTGATGGGTATGGCGTATAGGATATCATAACAATAATCTTCAAATGTCTTTGTTTAAGCTCTAGAATGCGTGCCTTTTTGCTAATCTTCACCAAGTACTCCATAATTACTGCAATTCTCAAATACAAACGATTAAGTAACAATTCTTGCAATAGTTATACAAAATGGGTTATTTACATGGGATAAATGATGCTATAAAAGTGACGTTATTTGATGTCATCAGTATCAAATAGACACTAGGCTAACAGAACTAGAGCACCTCAGTTGCCTCATAATTCTAGGAATACTAATCCTTGCGTGTCTACTTCTACAGGAGTAACTCAAAGAACTAGTGTTAGCAGGCCACATCTTATGAGAACTAAAATGAAAGATAAGGTTGTGCAAAACAATAGTAATCACTCAATAATCTATTTGGTAAATTGCACTAATTCGCCTCAATTGCTCAGTCGTGAGGAGTATTCTATTATCCAGGCTTGGTAAGGCATACACCTATCGCCACCAACTAGAGTAAGGAGTAACAAGTTTATAAAGGCAAAATAGGTTTTATTATAAGGCTTAGGGTTGATCATTATACAATCTTTCACCAAAAGTACCACACCAACAAGGTAGCTGAATCACACATGAATGGCCGTAACGACGAAATAGACATGTGTGTTCGATCACATCCTTATTCGAGTTTAACCAAGGGTTAGGATGAAGAATGATATAGGGTATAGATCTTGTAACTTTCACCAAAAGTAATAAACCAACAAGGCAGCTGAATCACACATACATGGCCGTAACGACATAATATACATGCATGACTCGATCACATCCTCATTCGAGTAAAACCCAAGGTTAATGATTAGGAAAGGGAAATAAATTATTGTTAAATAAAAATTACAAAACAAATATACTAAGTCCAAAACAAATAAGGCACAAGTTGCTAGACACTTTTTTCCTGACCGTTACCATGAAAGACACAAGTATATACAAATGTCTTGATCATTGATAAAAAACAACAACCTAAGTTGGCGTTCCCGTAACGGTCAACTTCCCAATCATCCCATACTTTATATAGTTTTACAAGACAAGTGGCGATATCTACCACTTTATACAAAACTTTACATCGTTAACTTTTAAGACGTTTCAACGAATAATCAATCCTTGATATAATTCCTTCAGTTTAGGCTTTTGCGAAACGATTATCTTCAAACTTTCCTCCTCTTTTTTGTTGCGTATTTTCTAATTTTTTTGTTTTTTTAACTAACTATGAAACTCGGTGTAATTTCACCATCTTCACGATCATAATAACTCCGGATAATTCCTTCGATAATTCTTCATTCTTCGGATGTACCAATAATTGTGATGGTAGTAAAAATACATGATTTTTGACTACTTTATACATTCCTATTTGCAATGTACAAATTTCTTCCCAACCGTACCAAAGATAGAAAATTGACACAAGACTCGGGAAATACATACTTTACACTTTAAGCAACTAGCAACTGATAAATGGACTTAATCTAACAGGGTAGGCCAAGGTGTAAAGGTGTAACGCAACAAACAGTTGGTGTTTTTCCTAAAGGATTGGCTCTATTGGTTTTTCTAGGGGTATCTTACTCTTAAGATGAGAGTAAACAAAGGGTTTATACAGGATTTAACTAACCAGTGTAGTTAGTTAATAAAACAACATATAAAGGCTTTTTGGGTGTAATCCTAGAAATTTACCAATTTAAACAAGTTACTCCATCTAAATCCATAGTACTCATTATTGTGGTCTCGAATAGATATACCAAGCCAAGTTCTAAAGTCTACAACATCACCGGCACACTCATATTTTTGTGGAATTTGGGTAAACATTTGGAAACGGATAAGGTTAAATCCTCACAATATCTAATAAGGGTTATTGTGTGCAGGTTATGTAACAAGTAATTTCACAAAAGTATGCTTGAAAAAAAATTAAATTTGAGCATAATTTAAGCATTTTATGTGAAAAATAGGACAAGTATACATTCTAATTCCCATCCCCCCACTTGAATTATACAACGTCCTCGTTGTATAGATAAAACATTAAAAACGGGAATTAAAAGAATTAGAATGAGAAACTCCCCTGATATTTTGCTCGGTAGATTCTCCAAGTTGAGTTTATGAGCAAGAATGTGTGTTGTAAATGCGTCTGGATACCAGCATGACTACAACACACATAGGATTCCAGATGATCGATACTTCACCAACTTTCCAGATGATCGATACTCTCACCGCGCGCAGCGAGTGAGCGTGTGTTTCTATGTAGCAGTCTTGTGCAAAATATAGGAAAAATATGAAAATTCCTATCTCGGTACCTACGGTTAATAAAAAAACTAAATAATAAACTATACAGGTGACCAATACACCGTATCCATAAACTGGAATACGCCGTATTGAGAAACTTGTAAAAAGTATCTAAATACGGGTCAGACTGTTGAATATGCCGTATCATATTCACGAATACGCCGTATTGACAGAACTGACAATAATGTTTAAAGTGCATAAAAATAAAGGACTGATAACGTCCAGACATTTAATATGCCGTATGGTATGGAGCGGATACGCCATATTGATGTCTAGGAAGACAGACTTGATAAAAAATAAATAACAATCCGGGTTGTCTCCCAGGAAGCACTTTTCTTTCAGCTAGTCTTTAATTTAGACTTTTTCTTCCAGCTTTCTTCACACTTGTAAACATTCTCTCTCTCAATTCCGCTCTTAATATGGATATGGTGCTAGGTTCCGTAACCTACCAACGAGCTATGGTGCTGAACTAACTGCCAGTCTTGTTCTATCATGCATAAACAAGTCAAAACGTCACAATCATAAAAATTATACACAAAATGGAAACCTTTTAAAAGGTTAAATTGGGGTGAGTGGTGGGGGTTGGGTGGTGGGGTGGGGGGGGTGGGGGTACATTCATTGAAAGAATAATAAATGTAACAGAACGCGCGCGAGCGTCGCGCGCGAAAAAGGATATAGAGAAGAGAGAACACATGGTCCCATAGGGCTGCTCGGTCCTTGCGTGTGCTGTATAAGGTTCGTGTTAGCCGGGTCGGACCTCTCAGTATTAAAAACCTTGACTCTCTGGATAATGTACATGGGTCTCAGAATATCATACGTAGGTAGCTCTAACAGAGTCTAATAGCTGTGATATGCCTTTAGCTACCCATACGGTGAATTTGGAGAAGTCTCTGGCCATCGCGTCTACCACCTCGCGTTGCTCCCTTAAGCTAACCTGAATCCCATGTACATCCTCCTCGAGCCTGGCTAACCTCTATGATATAGTCCTAGCAGCTGGTGGTGGCTGAGGTACCTGTACGGGTGTCGAAATAGCCTGGTCACCCTCAACAACATCGGAAGCACCCTCAGCGATCTCAAAGGCGCCAGCCGTAGCAACAAGGCCTGCCAGGGTTCGGGTGGGGGGGAGTTGTGGCCCTCAGGGGGGCTTGGACCCAAGGACGCAAGTGTTAGACAAGCTTCTTCATTGAGATCTATTATCTCACAGCTCATCCATATCAATCTTATCTTGAGAGGTCTCGGACAATCACCCCGTCTAGAGGGGGGGGGGAGGCGGGGCGGCTGCGGGGGGGGGAGGGGTGAGTCTCTCCTTAGTAAAGCAGCCCAAGAATGCTTTTGCCCAGACGAGCAACATACTGCTTACTGACCTCCTATAATCATAGCCCCTGCTTCCTCCGCGCGTGCGGCTAACAGACCTTAGATTACACGTATCCCATATATAGGAGGGATGTTGACAGAGCCAACATCCACCCCCTTAGATAAAATAAATCAGTCACAGTTACCTTCTCAGGTGCCTGGAACTCCGCGATCCTAGAGAAAAGCGCACGGGCAATCAGCCTATGCATAAGCCTAAGCATGCGGGGATCCCTGAAAGAAGTGGTAAGACTGGTTGTGCCAAGGATATCTCTCCAGCAATTGTAAGATCTCTCTCCAAGAAGCACTACTCAGATCCCCCTTGTCCTCGCTACTCCTCTCGGCCTAGTATGCTCCGAATCTTAACACGACTCAATCTCCCCCTTTCAACAGCATGCAGGCCTACATAAAAAAAAAAATAAAACCCAAAGATAAACTCTCCACCAGCTCATACGACGCCTAACTCAACCTAACTGAAACTTAAAGCCCCAACCGTATCTATATCAAAAGCACTCGGCTAGGGCCGTTCTCCAACGTTATAGTGCGAGACCAGAGAGCGAGCGCGAGCGCGCGTGAACACCTAGAATGAGCTCGTGTACCAATAGGCCTCTAATCTTAGATAGCCTTCTCCAAGCTTGGCTAGTAAATACACCATGTCCCTGAGCATACCTGTGCTCCATCAGCATCCTACCACTCAACTCCTCAGCCATCAGATCAGTCAATCCCCCAAAATTGAATACCTGAACCCTATGTACCTCTCTCTTGTATATCTTACCCAACTTCATCTCAAAATCTGCGATATCAACATCAGTGTACTGTAATCCCTTAAACCTGAGATACTGATGCCTTTAATCCCTAGGTGGAAGAGCCATATCTGCAAAATCAACGAGATAAGTACACGGATTACAAATTTTAACTTTTTGCAGATTGAGCAGACGGCGTATTCAGATATGATACGCCGTATGGAGATCTGTAGTCAATACGCCGTATAGGTATAAGTCAATACGGCGTATGGGTTTCAAAACGTAGGATCTTTAGCTGATCAATACGCCGTATTCAATTTGATGAATACGTCGTATTGATGTTTTAAAAATAGGGTGAATTGAGTCAATACGCCGTATCTAGTTGAGTGGATACGTCGTATTGCTCTGTAGTTTAAAAACAAAAAGGTGATTTTCATCTATACCCATTTGACCCTATTCCA
Organism: Tanacetum coccineum; assembly: GCA_026074375.1. Classification (NCBI taxonomy): domain Eukaryota; kingdom Viridiplantae; phylum Streptophyta; class Magnoliopsida; order Asterales; family Asteraceae; genus Tanacetum; species Tanacetum coccineum. The sequence continues at coordinate 15,100 of BQNB010068010.1, read as the reverse complement.
AATTCTCAAAAACTATAGTCATATACAGGGGAAAAAGGATCCAAAACTAGCCTAGGTGTATTTGAGCTCTTAAAACCCAAATCAAAACCCTAACCCTAATCCTAATTCTAATCAATTTGAAAATAAAAACAAAGGGCAAAGGGAAGAACACATTACTGTATAACTATAACAGAGTTGAGAACTATTATGAGAAAAAAATGATTTCCAAGATTTTGATTGCGGTAAAAATGTGTTTGAGAGTAGTAGTGTGTGTAAAAAGCTCAATCCGGCGTATCAGTTGGGCTTTTATACCCAATTTCGATACGCCGTATTAGTTTTTTTCCAATACGTCGTATTGGGCAAGTTTGTTGACTTGGTCAACTTAAGTTAAAAACAGTGGATACGCCGTATAGGTGTTTACCTAATACGTCGTATCCGTTCTTGGAGACCAATTTTCTTAATTCAAACAAAGTAAAGAAAACATACTTTGGCCTCCGCAATATTCTTGTGTAAACATCATCCTTATAATACCGTTTAGGGTCAAACGGGATGCTAAACGGCACATATAAATTCTTAATGAGATTTAGTAGCATCACGTTGTTAAGATAATTCCAAGCCATGATATTAACATCCAATTCCATGACAAATCTTTCCATAATGAAAATTTTATTGATTTTATCGTGACTTGCTTTTAGAAGCCTCTTTAACCCTTGTGTATTCTCATTACCCCCCAAAGTCCGTATTATATTGATTTTATTATCATCATTGTCCTTATCCGACTTTAGATCATCGGGATAGATTATGTTGAAAGGAAATAGATCATTAAAGTACAAAATGTTTTGTTCCACTTCATTATATTTGGACAATGATGTTTCATCTTTCAAATCAAACTCATCGATATGTTGAGGGTTATAGTGGAGGATCAGTAGAAATCTGATTTTAGATGTTAGAGGCATCATTGGATACAACTTGGCTGGAATTCATTTCAAAATCTTTAAAAGAAGTATAAATCATCAAAACAACTAAACCGTGGGTTCGGGTGCCGGAAAGAAGGCATGTTGACCTTTTCTTTATCATTTTTCGAATCGTTTTCATTCAATGCAAAATTATTTTTATGAAAATGAGTTTTGTCCAAAATTATTGTCGTAATCTCCATGTCGGATTCGTATCATAACGATATTTAAATTCAATTTCATTGTTGTTAAGGAACTTACCGTAGGTCGCACAGAGAGTGTTTTTCAGAAGATATATAGGTCATTAAAGATATAGCTGGAATTCGGTTTTCACGGATCTGAGGTCATGAACGTTTCTTCATACCAAGATCTTACCATAACTTAGAAGTTTCTAGTTTACACCTTCCCACGTTGACGAGATTTTTCTTCTTTATAGCCCTGATGTATTCTCCATAGTAATGTTGGGGTTGTCATACTGTAATAACTTGCTAGGAAAGAATTATCCGTCTTCAAATGAAATTATATTTGCTCGTATTTAGTAACTGAATACGCCGTTATACAAATAAACACAATAAGCAAAAAACAAGATTATAAACTTTTCTAAACTTAAAACTAATCCTAAGGGTTAGATTATCTAATGTTAAGAACCAAAATAGCAAATAAAAATCAAGATTAAATTTTTCACTCCCCGACAGTGGCGCCAAAAACTTGATGTGTCGTTATGAGGTTGTAATTTATGTTTAAAGTTTTAAATTTATATTTGCCGACTTTATCCTAAACTAACCACTTTAACGGGTAGTGTACCCAGCGTCCAACAGGGGTGTTTCGCGGGTAAGTAGGTGTCGATCATTAAAAGGAGGCGGAGAAACAATCTTTCAATTTATTAATAATTTGGTTATGTAAACTAAGTTAATTCTATTCTATGTTACACCTATGCTAAACTTATGTTAATCCTAAATCTAACGGTAAGGGGGGGGGGGGGGTTCAGCGTGAGTGACTGGCCCGGGATTTTATGGTGACTAAAATCAACTTAAGACACTAAAACACATGCAAGTAAATTAACAAAAGATAAAAGAGCGGTCAAGCCAAATATAGAAAATGTTTTAACCCTTATTATCAATCAGAAATTTGGTTATGTTTATTTTGGCAATGATTTTACTTTTCTTGAGGCGGCATATCATTCTTAAAGACTTAGGATAGGAGGTACATTCTTCCTAAGACCTAGATACGAAGAAATTTGTCACAATTAAAACGTATCCGCATAAAGGCATCCTATCTTTGGTGATTATAATCTATTTTAGGGATTAAAGCATTGGAATCTTGTTAAAACATAGATCATAGAGACTTTACTCTAACTGCTTAAAAGGCATCCCATTTACACGAGTAAGATCCTCTATCCAAGTCTTTACTAATTAATTGAGAACATACTCGTTTATCCCGAGGGTCACCTACCGGTCTAACTAAGCTCACAATCTAAGGGCAAACATAGGTTATTATTTGTGATCCTATTGGTCTAGATGTATAAATCACTATATGGAGAGCCATCCTGACATCTAGATTACTTGGTCTGTATCACTAGATCTAGTTGAATCATAGGTCGCATACAAAAGCACGTAAACAAGTATAAATTGATAAACATAAACAAGCAATCAAGGATAAATTAAGCAATCGAGATAAACAAACCAAACATTCAGATCTTCATAATAATGGCTAATGCCCAAAGGTATTAGCCTTCAAACGTCATAATCAATACAAAAGTAATAATTTAGCGAAGGTAAACTAACCGAGTTAACGAATGATACCAAAAACTGAACGATTACAAGAGTATAGGAGATTACAAGTTGTTTCCTATGGAATTAATTACATTGCAAGACCTCTTCTGCTCTTCTTCTCTTTTGAAGATCGACTTTTATGGTTTAGTATCGAAAATATGATTTAGCACACTAAAACCCGATTTTTAGGTTTTCTATTTATAAGGTATGGAATTTGGTCGATACGGCGTATTGACTGAGGTGAATAGGGCGTATCAAGGGTTTCTTGGAGTAAGGACCACGTTTGATATCTTTCAGAATATTTTATTACCATAACTTGAATACGGCTTATTGGTCTTCTCTGGATACGGCGTATTGGATCTTGTTTCCTTGTGGTCTTTGGTGAAGTGCATGCATAGATACGTCGTATCTTCCTTGATGGATATGGCGTATAGGATGTCAGAACAGTAATCTTCAAATGTCTTTGTTTAAGCTCCAAAATGCGGGCCTTTTTGCTAATCTTTACCAAATACTCCATAATTACTGCAATTCTCAAATACAAACGATTAAGTAACAATTCTTTGCAATAATTATACAAAATGGGTTATTACATGGGATAAATGATGCTTTAAAAGTAACGTTATTTGATGTCATCAAACCCCCTTGGATTCCAACCGGACATCAAACCCCACAAGGGACAAGGATGGCTAATTTTTAGCTTTTGTGTCCAACCTCCTAGTACATATGTTTTGTCTAGGTTCATTTCACACTTTGTGTATGACTTTGACATCAATCTTTTCTCTCTTTTGCTCGTCCGACCCTAACACACACACATAAAATTTTTGCAACTTGATAAAGAACATGAAGACATAGAAGTTTTGGGTTGATTCTAGTATTCGGGTTATCATTTAAACAATGTTTAGGTTGTCGGATCGTGTCTTAACTCGCTTTCAAAACCCTCTTTGTAAGTCTTATAAATTTTAATTTAACTTGTACTTTTGAATTTTTAACGATTCGTAAAAGCTAGTTGTACGATGCGTTTTCTAAAAAATTAACTCGGAAAATTTACGAAAACCCATTTAGGGTGCGTTTGGGGTTCGAACTAGGGAAACAAAATGAAACAAGGTTTATCCTTTTGATGTTGTGGTTATGATGGTTAAAAAACATTTATTTGCTATTTAGCTTATTCTGGTTAGCAGCTTATTTGGCTTATTTATAAGCACTATTGAACTTATTTGGGCTTATGTTGGTTCGAAAACCATAAGGACAAGGAACCAAGTATTTTTGTTTGGTTACCTCTTATGTCATATATTTTCGTGAGCTTATTTTGATAGTCTATTGTGATATCTAAATAACTACATAGCTTATTAGCTTATTTAAAAGCTTAATATACATGTTTAGAGCATAAAAGGGCTCACGACCCAATAAGCCCAATAAGCCGTGGCTTATTGTAGGCTTATTATGGTTCAGATTATTTTGGTAACTATCGTTTGGGCTTATATATTACTAATGGGCTTTAGTATTGGGCCTAAATCGTATTTTATACTTACGAATAACTTAATGGACTTCTATTGGGTCTTAAGGCCCAATAAGAGAAAACTAGCCGTTTTACGTGTTTTAACAAACTTTTGAAAGGCGAACATACTTAAGTAATGATATGGAAATTCGTTTAGGGAGATGCGTTTTGATAAACGTTGCGAAATATGAATTTTTGGAATTTTGTCAGAAAATGGTAAAATTGGGAAAAAGTGTTTAAAAATTAAGGTTTGAAACTTTAGAAAATGTTATATAAACGAACGGGTCATGTCTAAATTTTATAAAAATCCTATACTTAGATTTTTACTCAAATTTTATTTTCACGACAAATAATAAAATATTATTATTTTAATAAGTCGACTAAAAGACAAAAAATATATATTTTATAAAAATAAAATATGAAACCTTTCTAAATTGTTTGATGGAAGTAAACGTTTAATTTCCTAAAAGCTATACAATTAATTAAGGTAACTAAGGTTACCGAATAGATGTACTGAAGTATATATTTAAGGTCTATTATTTAGTTATCTTATATTACTTAACTATTTTACTTAAATAGTATAAGTATATTATACGAAAGTATGAATTGGAGTATGCTATTTTGATATAAGTCGTCAACCATCACACCACTGATAATGTTAAGGGTGACCGTACAACGCATCTGACATCTATGCATCAACCTAGAAAACATCTTTTGAAACGTATATCTGAAATGGACATTAATTGGACTAGGTCGTGTTCGGACGTCGTTGCATTTGCTTGTTTGATCTTGCTACTGTCACCTTGTTGAGGTGAGTACTCGTAACTCCACTTTTTAAATCTTTTCCGTTGGGGAAAAATGATACTCAAATCTGTTTTGAACTAATTTTTTCAACTATGCAAAAGTTGATTTGTTTTTGGGACAATGTTATGTGCTTATGACTGCTATGTCAATGACACGAGTTTTGATAGAATATGATGTGTGGATCTGTTATAGCATGGACTTGCTATGGTTTGAAATGATATGTAATCTTCCGCCCTATATATAACTTCAGCTGGTAGGCTTTAGGTGCGTGTGAATTTATAATTGAGGACATTGCATGGCAATGGTCCATATGGATGTGGATTTGATAGCATGGAATTGCTATGTTTGAAATGGAATGTGTTGCATGTATTCACTGTTATATTGCACAATTGTCCACTACTTAAAAATTGGCACATCAACTGGGTTTCTTCAAACCTATGAGCTCACCAACTTTATGTTGACCTTTTTGAGTATTATTTTTAGGTATTGAGAATGATCAGTGAAGCCGAGTTGCAAGTTTAGCAGACCATAAGAAAATCCTGTATGGATCATGTTTTGAGAGACCTCGTATTGTCTATTTATGTTGAACTTAAGTATTCTTAGGATTGTTGTTTTAAGACTGGTATGGACCTCTGCGTGGGTATTTGGTTGTATTATGGTGACTATTTGAAGTGTTCTTGTTGAGACTTCACTCAAGTCTGTACTTGAGGTTGAAGATCATCATGACACTTTTCATCAATGCATTTTAGATTTCTCTATTGTGTATCTTATGTTATGATTGATCATTCATCGTTGCAAACCTGTGTTTTCGCCTATGTCGGGGTGTGATAGATTGGTAATCAGAGCCAAGGTTATAGAGAACTAGGTGGTTTGGCCTAGACTATAACCTAAGAACCTTCATATAGTTGCATTATAGGATCTATGTGCGCGGTGTTCCGCTTATACTTGCATCTATGGTTATATAGTATATTGTATTAGAAAGTAAATCATTCAAAATGTGTAAGCTCAATACTAGGTACAACTTGGAAAGGATGCGGGTATAAGTACGGTGGCCAACGTAGTTATAAATGTATCACAACCCACGCGTATTTGGTAATATCATTCACACAAATCGGTGTTGACACCTTAGGACCATATTATGCGTATTATAGTATATTAAGTTATCCTATATATATTAACCTTCCCGCCTACCTAAAGTTACATATGCCCTCCCTTGTGTAGATAATGCCGCCAAGAATGACGACACAAAGTGTTGGCCGTGCAACTGCTGCACCACGAAGAGGAAGGACAGGTGGACGGACTGGTAGAGGAGGTGGTAGAACTAGAGGTCAATCTGGTGATCCGGGTAATGGTAGGATTGATGTCAAGGTGGCCAAGTAGGTGGTCAAGGTAGTGAGGTGAATGATGGTGTTGATGGAGTCCCCGACTTCTCCATTATCATTGCACAACAGCTGCAGAACTTACTTCCCACTATCTTAGCTCAAGTACGCAACCAAGGTAGCAATCAGGGGAACCCTAGAAATTAAAACGGCAATGCCGACAATGACAACATCCAGGGCAATGTTAGGAATGTCATTGTGAACAACAACCAAAGGGGTTGTACCTATAAGGTGTTCTTAGCTTGTAACCTAAAAGAGTATGACGGGAAGGGAGGTGTTATAGTCTATACCTGTTGGATAGAGAAGATGGAGTTAGTTTAGGATATGAGTGGGTGTGAGGAAGACCAAAAGGTGAGGTACACTGATGGTTCATTTGTCGGTAAGGATCTTATGTGGTGGAACTCTTTGATCTATACACGAAGCAGAGAGGCCGCTGTTGGGATGACATGGGAAGACTTTAAGAATTTGACAAGAGAGGAATTTTACCCGGTCAATGAGATGAAGAAACTAGAAACTGAGTTCTGGAACCACGCCATGGTCGGGGCTGTCCATGCTGCGTATACCGATAGGTTTCATGAGTTGGCTAGGTTAGTTCCTCACTTAGTTACTCCTGAAAAAGGATTAAGAGGTACATTTATGGCCTTGCTCTACAAATCTGAAGGATGGTGGCAACAATAGAGCTGGTAACAATTCAGAGGGTTGTACAAAGGGCTGGAACACTGACAGATGAAGCCGTTAGGAATGGGTCACTAAAGAAGAACCCTGAGAAGAGAGGGAATGGTGGAGAGCCTAATAGAGATAGGAATGCGAGAGATGAGAACAAAAGGACTAGGACTAAAAATGCTTTTGCTACAACTGCTAACCCGGTAAGAAGAGAGTACAATGGTACAATTCCTAAGTGTGTAAGCTGTAACCTATACCACCCACCTGAGATACCTTGTCGAGCTTGCTTTAACTGTGGTCGCCCAGGACATATGGCAAAGGACTGTAGAGTGGCTCCTAGGATGGTGAACCCGGTAAATGCTAGAAACCCAACTACTACTCCTAGAGCATGTTATAAGCGTGGAGGAACCGATCATTTTAAGGTAGTATGTCCTAGGTTGAACCAAGCACAAAGGCCAAGGGAAACCATCCAAACCAAGTTGTTGCTAATAATGAGGATAAAGGTCAATGAAACAAGTGATAAACCAAACACGTAGAAGACTTTTATGTAGGTGCTAGAGATGCCTCACTAGACCCAACATCCCTAACGGTACGTTTTATTACTTTAAACGATCACTATGATACAACTCTATTCGATTCTGGTGCCGACTATAGTTTCGTTTCCACTACTTTCATACCTCTGTTAGACATCGAGCCCAATGAATTAGGATTTAGTTGTGAGATTGAGATAGCTAGCGGATAGCTAGTAGAGATTGATAAAGTTATTAGGGGTTGCAAACTAGAAATAGAAGGTCACATGTTTGATATAAATTTGATACCATTTGAAAGTGGGAGTTTCGATGTGATCATAGGAATGGATTAGTTGTCCAACCATAAGGCTGAAATAATTTGTCACGAGAAGGTAGTTAGAATACCCCTACAAGACGGAAAAGTACTTAGAGTTATAGAAGAAAGACCGGAAGAGAAAATGAGACATCTAATGAGTGCTAAGGCCAAGAAACAAAAACAAGAAGAGATTGTTGTGGTTAGAGACTTTTCTGATGTATTTTCGGATGATTTGTCAGGATTACCACCTATTCAAGAAATCGAATTTCGTATTGAGTTAATCCCTAGAGCAATACCAGTCGCGAAATCTCCCTATCGATTGGCACCTTCTAAAATGGAGGAGTTGTCAGGTCAACTCAAAGAACTCCAGGACAAGGGCTTCATTCGACCAAGCTCGTCGCCTTAGGGAGCATCGGTATTATTTGTTAAGAAGAAGGATTAATCCTTTAGAATGTATGGTTATTATAGAGAGTTGAACAAGTTAACCATCAAGAACCGTTATCCACTCCCTAGGATAGACGACATGTTCGATCAACTTCAAGGATCACAATACTTCTCTAAGATATATCTTAGGTCCGGATACTACCAACTGAGAGTGCATGAGGATGACATTCCAAAGACTGCGTTTAGAACTTGTTATGGACATTTCGAGTTTACAATAATGCCCTTTGGTCTGACTAACGCACCAGCAGTATTTATGGATCTGATAAACCGAGTGTGTAGACCTTATCTAGAAACGTTTGTGATAGTATTCATAGATGATATCTTGATCTACTCTAGGACCCGGGAGGAGCATAAAATGAATCTAAGATTAGTTTTAGAACTATTCAAGAAAGAGAAATTATATGCTAAGTTTTCTAAGTGTGAATTTTGGTTGCATGAGGTATAGTTTCTTGGGCATGTGGTCAATAGTGAGGGGATCATGTAGATCATAGTAAGATTGAAGCTGTTAAGAATTGGGAAGCCCCTAGAACTCCGTCTGAAGTTCATTCATTTCTATGCTTGGCTGGGTATTATCGTCGATTCATTAAGAACTTTTCTAAGATAGCTAAGTCGCTTACCATCTTGACACATAAAAGTAAAACCTTTGATTGGGGTGAGGAACAGGAAAGGGCATTTCAAACTTTAAAGAATAAGTTGTGTAATGCACCTGTTCTAGCTCTCCCTAATGGACCAGAAGATTTTGTGGTGTACTATAATGCATCAGGCTTATGATTAGCTTGTGTGTTGATGCAAAGAGGTAAGGTGATAGCATATGCATCTAGGCAATTAAAAATCCATAAGAAAAATTACACCACCCATGATTTGGAATTGGGCGTGGTTGTGTTTGCTCTTAAGATCTAGAGACACTACTTGTATGGGAAAAAGAGTGTTATCTATACCGACCATAAGAATCTTTAGCACATCTTTAACCAAAAAGAATTGAACATGTGTCAGCGTCGATGGATAGAGCTTTTCAGCGACTATGACTACGAAATTCGCTACCATCCTGGTAAGAAGAATGTAGTAGCTGATGCACTGAGTAGGAAGGAGAGGATCAAACCTAGGAGGATTAGAGCCATTAACATGACCTTTCAGTCGAGTTATTAAGGATAAGATACTAGCGGATCAAGAAAAGGCATCTGATGAGTAGGTCCCTTTGAAGGGTGATATGAGAATCCTAATAATGGATGAATCCCATAAGTCGAAGTACTCTGTACACCCAGGAGCTGATAAGATGTATTATGATCTTAGGGATAGGTATTGGTGGTCGGGAATGAAGAAGGATATAGCTGTGTATGTTAGTAGGTGTTTGACTTGTTTGAAGGTTAAGGCTAAACATCAGAGGCCGTCTGGCTTACTACAGCAACCTGAAATCCCTGAGTGGAAATGAGAGAGAATAGCAATGGATTTTGTTACAAAGCTACCAAGGACTAGTAGTAGGCATGACATAATTTGGGTCATTGTGGACCGGTTGACTAAGTCTGCTTATTTTCTACCTATGCGTGAGGATTATAAGATGGATAGGTTAGTTAGACTCTATCTGAATGAGATCGTTGCTAGGCACGGTGTGCTGATCTCAATCATATATGAACGTGACAGTCGTTTCACATCAAGGTTTTGGCAAACAATACAAGAGGCATTAGGAACTAGGTTTAACATGAGTACGACTTACCACCCTCAGACCGACGGTTAGAGTGAGCGTACTATCCAGACCTTAGAATACATGATTAGGGCGTGCATCCTTGAGTTCGGAGGAAGTTGGGACGTTCATCTTCCATTGGTAGAGTTCTCGTATAACAATAGTTATCATTCTAGTGTGAGGTGTGCACCATTTGAAGCCTTGTATGGTAGGAAGTGTCGCTCACCGATTATGTGGGCAGAAGTTGGAGAAGGGCATTTAATAGGGCCTGAGTTAGTGCAAGAAACCACTGAGAAGATCTCGCAGATTAAGGATAGATATAAGGTTGCGCGTGATCGTTAGAAAAGTTATGCTGATAAGAGGAGGAAACCTTTAGAGTTCAATGTAGGTGATCATGTTTTGCTCAAAGTGTTGCCTTGGAAAGATGTGGTACGCTTTGGGAAGAAAGGGAAACTAGCACCTAGATTCGTTGGACCTTTTGAGATCATTGAGAGTGTCGGTCCTGTAGCCTATAGACTTAGACTACCGGAAGAACTGAATGGTGTTCATGACACGTTCCACGTGTCGAACCTTAAGAAGTGTTTGGCTGACCCAACACTGCAAGTGCCCTTGGATGAGATCCAATTTGATGCTAAGTTAAACTTTGTGGTAGAGCCTGTGGAAATTTTAGAGCAAGATTTCAAGAAGCTTAAGCGAAGTAGAATTGCCATCGTCAAGGTTAGGTGAAATTCGAAACGTGGGCCAAAATTCACGTGGGAGCGTAAAGATCAAATGAAACTTAAGTATCCACATCTTTTTAGTTCTAGCAGTAGTTGAATTTCAGGGTCAAAATTCTTTTTAAGGGGGGTAGAATGTAACCCTTGCCCTTTTTATGAGATTTGAATGTTCTAATTTAGTCCTTTGACTTTTGTCAATTTCGTTAGAACAAGTACCGTGTTGACGGTGGTGAATCAATGTGATTGTGAGTATTTCGTGTTTATGTTGCTTGTGTTAATCCTTTTTGGAGGATTTTATCTATGTTGATTATGTTCCGGGAGGTTCGTCCCGTAAATAGCTTGAAATGCCGAAAAACTTTGTGATAGTCCTTTGAAGTATTTCCTAAGTTAGAACGTAATTAACATGAATCCGTTCGTCTATAAACTATTCCGTTAAGGCAAATAAACAAGTAAGGTAGTATGAATACGATTACAAGGCCCTTAAGAGTAATATTAAATGCGTGTGAAATACTTAAGAGGGACTACCATATAAGGGCAAGGTATATGAAGACTAGTACCCTATGTATCCCTGTCGACCACCTCGCGTTTCCCTAGATGTGTCAACAACGATACAGACAAAAGCTGGTTTTCTAAGGCCTAACGTGCACAATCATCAACAAGAAGCAATAGTAAAAGGATCTACAATCCAACTTTCATGTCAAATCGGTAATAAATACAAAAGAGGGTTTAGCCTCACATGTTATAAAGGAAGCAAGAAGATAAATCAATCACACAACACATAGAGCATATAATGATAACTAAATTTTTCCAACAACGTCTCTTTTAAAGTTGTTTTCTATGATTATGATTATTGTATCCATGAAGTAATACCCCATATTATCTTCCACTGCTATATTGTAAAAATGGGGGTGTTACATATAGCCCTCACTATGACTATAAATAGGATAGTCTTGGAATGGGAAGAAAGGATAAAACTTCATTTGGAAAGAGAAATGAAATTCAACCAATGGAGGAGCAAAAATTTCAAAAGTAAGCATCCCGCTCTTGTTGAAGTAGAAGGTGGAATGGACGATGAAGGAGAAGTCACGTAAGAACATGTGACTTCGAGTCTAGCTACAAGACTCGTAAATAAAGAAAAGCGCTTTTTGGGAGACAACCCAATATTTACTTTCTTGCATATTAGGAGTGTCTTGTGTTTTAACTCTTTATTATTTGTTTTATTATGTTTGAATTAGTTGTAATCATGCTTTGTTTGTTTTTAACTTCGTCTTATTTGCAATCAAAGGTATTTTGCAACTAAATAAGTGTAGGGGAAATATCTAATTTTTAAAGAACCAAATTCAAACATATAAAATAAATTGTTTAGATTAATTCGCGTCATTTTTGAGTAATATGATTGTAATGATTAATTCCAGGTTTTTATGCAGTGCTTTCTTCATATTTGACTTATAAAAATTGCGTGCAGAAAATTTCTCATTAAAAATGAAGAAGAAATTTTCACAGACGGTGGAGACAGCGTCGGGATTATTCCTGACGGCGTAAAAAGGTTATATTTGATGAGAAGAAGCGTAAAAAGTTTAAAGACAGCGTCGGGATTAATCCTAGTTCAACAAGATAAGAGGTACTAGGATTAACCCATGTTTTAAACTATCCCACATAGAAATTTTAAACTATCTAAGAGGTCTTTTAAAGGGTTGTGGGGTGTAGGTGTAAGATAACATATAATGGAAACGGAAACGGATGGGATACATTTGGGTGGCTTTGGGTGAATTTAGAGTGGAAGGGTTAGCTAATTATTTATACGAATACACGCTGGTTTGGTTGCTAAGCCAAGACTCGGACAAAGATATACAAACTCTACACAACTCTACGTCAATCTCTTTCTTTTTCTTTTCTTGACTCTAATATAAACATAAACATAAGCAAATGGTAGCCCGTACATTTTTTTAAATTTTTTTTATATACAATTTTTTTTGTACACTTTTGCCCTGCCATTGCTTAAACATATTATACATCATGGGGGTTTATAGGCACACCCCTACACTTGAACTTTTACATACTCGATTATTTACAATCTAAATAATGACCCGATTTGAGGTGGATTAAAATAACATGGAGATCATCTAACAAACATATGGGGGTATTGATTTGACTTTTCTTCCCCATTCTTCCGCGAAATAAATACTACCATGAATCCTAATAGTCCCATAACTGTATTTACAAGAATAAGGACTTAGCAACCGTGTACTCAAATAATTAACTTGGGTTAACACAGTAATGTACTAAAAGCGAGTACATACAAGGTAGGCTAAGGCGATTTGGGTGTAACAATTGGTTTAAGGGTTGACAATGCTCTTCATTAATAATCCGGCTTAACCAGAAAATTACAAGAACCGTGAAAAAGGATAGGTTCAGAGGGTTGTACTAGGGGTATCCTGCACTAAAGATGAGTGCATGGCAAGGTTGTGGGATAGTTATATGATCGATGTGACCATCATAACAATTACAAGTTTAAAACATGGGTTAATCCTAGTACCTCTTATCTAGAAAATCCTAATACTCACTATGCGGTCTCGGGATGCATCACAAAAACAAGTTCTAGAATTTAATATACTACCGGTACACTCATATAATTTAATACCGATCTCAATGCTCCAGAAAAGGCAACAAAACCACATATACACATTTGTAATGACGAAATAGACACACATGATTGCTCACTCCTTAACTGGAGAAAGCTAAAGGTATAAACTATGTTGGGTATCAATAATGGATACTCGAATTTCTATAAATCTAAAGGCGAACCTCACATTTTTGGGGTGGAATTCTAAGGGTTTTTGTGCTAGTCATACACATTCCTATCCATGAGATGCTATTAATACTCGGTTTTCGTCGGTATGTGTCATAAAAAAATTTAAATTTTGGTTAAAATTACCTTTTTATGCTATGTTTCGATATATTACCCATCATTTTAAGGAACAAGCAAATGGCAAATAAAGGAATAGTTTCTAAGGCTTATTTTCCCCCTACACTTAAGTTGAACATTGTCCCCAATGTTCTATAGAAGTACCTGTAAAAACGAATAAAGAGAAAAGAAAACAAGTAAAAGAAACTAGTACTCCCTTAGTTTGCTCAATAATGGAGAAGAAACATGCGATAACTAGTTAAATCGTCCTCTAAGAATCGTCTAATGAAACTTTCTAAGAACTTCCAAGCTTCTTCTCATCAAATATAACCTGTAATCAAAGACAAAGACAACTACACCAAGCATAAAATCGGCGGGATAGATATATATATACAACAAGAATTTAAGGTTTCGACTCTACGAAAGCAGTAAAGATTGGATGAGAGTAATGACATAATTATAGGTTTTCTGCAGGTTTACAAAAGAATTACAAATTTTAAATATTGCACATTTTATTTTTCAGAAATACTTAAAATTTTTTGAATTTTCACATAGCTGGAGGCGCGACGCCGTCAGGAATAATCCTGACGCTGTCTCCACCGTCTGTGAAAATTTCTTCTTCATTTTTAATGAGAAATTTCCTGCACACAATTTTTATAAGTCAAATCTGAAGAAAGCACTGTATAAAAACCTAGAATTAATCATTACAATCATATTACTCAAAAATAACGCGAATTAATCTAAACAATTTATTTTATATGTTTGAATTTGGTTCTTTAAAAATCAGATATTTCCCCTACACTTATTTTGTTGCAAAATACCTTTGATTGCAAATAAGACGAAGTTAAAAACAAACAAAGCATGATTACAACTAATTCAAACATAATAAAACAAATAATAAAGAGTTAAAACACAAGACACTCCTAATATGCAAGAAAGTAAATATTGGGTTGACTCCCAAAAAGCGCTTTTCTTTATTTACGAGTCTTGTAGCTAGACTCGAAGTCACATGTTCTTACGTGACTTCTCCTTCATCGTCCATTCCACCTTCTACTTCAACAAGAGCGGGATGCTTACTTTTGAAATTTTCGCTCCTCCATTGGTTGAACTTCATTTCTCTTTCCAGATGAAGTTTTATCCTTTCTTCCCATTCCAGGACTAGCCTATTTATAGTTATAGTGGGGGCTATAGGCTTTATGTCATTCTTAACTCCTCTCTCAATCTTACAGAGGGAATCAGGTATCCTATGGAAACTAATCTTGATCTTTCCAGATCTTAGAGTTATGGTGCCTTTGTCGAACTTAATTATGGCTTTAGCCGTTGTCAGGAATGGTGTTCCTAAGATGAAGGGCCTCTTTTCGTCTTCCTTAATGTCTAGAATCACGAAGTCCACGGGGTACACATGCTCGGCAACTTCAACTAATACATCCTCAGCTATTCCTAAAGGGTAGATGTACGAGTGGCTAGCTAGTAAGAGTCTAATGTCC